>CAUYQV010039869.1:0-26910 GCA_963574575.1 Galagoides demidoff | reverse complement strand
TAATTTATACCTTTTATATGAAAGCTATAACTAAATAGCCTAAGAATGTGGGGAGGGGGGAGGGAGAAGGGAGGGGGGAATGGGTGGAGGGAGGGGGATTGGAGGGACCATTTTTGAGGTCTATTTTATAGGGGTACAAGTGAAACTCTCCAAGAGTAGAATCAGAACATTTTAAAACAATAACTGAGAAAATGACATGAAGGCTGTGTTGATCAGTTTAATGGAAGTATTTCGGATTGCATGTGAAAACCCCACACTGTACCCCAGAAGTGCATTAATGTACATAGTTACCATTCAATAAAAAAAAAAAAAGATCACAGGATGGCCTGTTAAAGACGTAGTGGAAGTACCAGCTTGGAATTAACCCTTTGTAAGGTAGGTATGTGCTGTGTACCCAGTTGGAAGGATACACAGGCCTAAGCTCAGAAGTGACCCCATTTACCATCATTCCTGTGGCTCCTTGAGATAATTTGTGCTTTCTGCCTATTGATTCTGAAATGTGCAAGGTTGGAGGTCTTGGTCCCTATAAGAGTACACTCTGCAGCAAGGGCACCACTGAATTACGTACTCTGACTCCACCTGATCATTCTGGATTTCTTGTGTTCAGAAATTACCAGAAATATCAAGACATTTTGATATGAATTACTTAAAATCTCTTCTCTTAACCAAATATCTCTCTAAATCTTCATTCTCTCTTTCTCTCTTTTCCTGTGACCCTCTCAGGGGAAGAAGATTCGGCCCTCATGCCCAACACTAATCTCTCCATTTGTAACTGAAGACAAGCAATGTAGTGGTGTTCTCAACTGCCAAAAAAAAAATTATACATTTTGCCTCCAGGGAACACTGCCATTTTCACATAGTATGAATCAGAAACCGCTGATGTTTCATAAAACAAGACAGATGAATCTTAGTGCCATATTGCAAAAGGACAAGATCAGTAGAGTGTTCATTAATTTATCATTTAGTGATCACCTGCTTGTGTGCCTGGTGTTAGCAGTGAAAATAGAAAGATTTCCAGGACCCCAAATTTTTGGCCAGCTGTCTCCAGCTATAGATTCTTAATAGGGCATATTCAGCACAGATAACGCTCCAGAAAAATGCATACATTTGTCCCCAAATAAAATATAGTGTCTCATTTCAATGACATGTGCTGCCCAAGATGTCCTTTGGCAAATCTAACTGGAGGTGAGACTTTAAGCCTTAGAATAACCTCTTTACTTTTTCCCCCCTTCGGGTCTACTTCAGAAATTTGACCAGCTGGGGGGTTGTTTGTGTTTATGTTTTTTTATACACTAATAAAAAGATGGACAAAAAGAAGATCCTAAGAATAAGAATGTAGGTCCCCCAAGGCCTGAGTTGCCCATTCAGGCTTTCTTCTGTGGTTTTTCAACTATTGTTGGCCTTTCCTGGTGCAGAGATTCTCTGAAACCAAAGGCGATAGGAACTATTACTGTACCTCCCCCACTGCAAACGCAGATAGGAGAAGCAACAATAATTCCAGCTACAAACCTTCTTTGCAAAATATATACAAACTCTTTGACTTGTTCAAAGATATACCTGCTTCGTCTCCGATTCCCTCGTCATCACCAACACTCTGTTATAGCTCCCTGGGAAACTTAAGAGCCGCTTTTGTTTTATTCTAAAGACGATCGTTTTCTTTGATGTCAGTTATCCTGCATTTCATGACCTGCCAGAAAATAAATAACTATGTAATAAATAATTGAACGATCATCATACAAAGGGCCTGGCATTTCCTGTGTCTAAGTGCTTCAGAATTTAATTTCAGTTAGTACTCTCTCCGTATTGTCAGGATAAACTCTGAAGGGTTACTTCCACTGCAAACATCAACCACTTACAGCGTGCAGCTTGGGTTTCTTCCTCACTCCCACAACAACTTTGTCCCTATTCCTGAAATCGTGTTTTCCTGTCATTGTGCAGACAATAAAAACTTCAAGAGTCACAGTGATAAAATCTTAGAAAATCGTTATCCACTTTACAACTGGATGAATTATCCTCTTTCTTTCATCAAGATCAAGTCCACTGCTTGTTCCGAACCCAAATCCAGCACTATAAACTTTAAAACAGTTCTTTCAAGTGTATCATCACGTGCGATGTGTTCTTAGGTGCTATGTCTGGTTCAATGCTCAAAAAAAAAAAAAAATTGTGAAGTGAGCACAGCAGCGACTATCAGCTCTATTTTATGGATGAGAAATGTGGTATACATGTTTGTGAATCTGCCAAATTCCAAATTCTTTATTTACAGTCACTGCCTTTTCCCTCAATCTATATTGTTTGATCCTCAAAACCTGCCTTTGCATAATATAACCCCTCTCTGTTCAAAGTTTGATGAATCAGAAAAGTTTATCAGATCCTGATTGGATGACTCTCATTCCTCATTTAGGAATCTGGAACTGAAATAGAAATAGAAATTGGAGAATGAAAACCTAGAGCAGAAAGCGAGACAGGAGAAAGAGACAGAAAGTGGTGGGGAAAGATGAAAAGAAAGGTGCCATTCATGTAGATGAATCTGTAACATTAAATTTGAGAGCTTTTTCAGAAAAACCACCATTTGAGGCTCTGCGCCCATAGCTCAGTGAGTAGGGCACCAGCCCACCAGCCACGTACACCGAAGCTGGCGAGTTCAAGCCTGGCCTGAAATTGCTAAAACAACAATGACAACTGCAACCCCAAAGTAGCCGGGATTGTGGCAGGCACCTGTAGTCCCAGCTACTCGGGAAGCTGAGCCAAGAGAATCGCTTAAGCCCGAGAGTTTCAGGTTGCTGTGAGCTGTGGCTCCACAGGACTCTACCGAGGGTGACATAGTAAGACTCTATCTCAAAAATAAATAAATAAATAAATAAATAAATAAATAAATAAATAACCATCTGAACAGAAAAGAAAAGTTATATGGGTTGCAGAGAGAAATAGAGTAAACAGAAACAAAATTAAAATTCCCCAGTGCCACAATCTAACTTCTTCCTGAGGTATGACTACATCTTGTCCCTAAACTTTATGGAGTGCCCCTATCACTTACGAGAATTTTTTTTTCCTTGAGCTAAGCCTAATTGTTCTCTATATTTGCAACTGAAATGAAAAATAAAAGTCAAAGTGACTAAAATTACTCGAGATCACATTGTCTGATAAAGAAAATGGAAAACAAAAGCCCAGGTCCCCTGACTCCTAGTTGATTAATTATGATAGGTTATTCCATCCTAGAGACACTTCGTTAGATGAATAGGAAGGGAGGATAGAAGGGATTGTGCATCAAAGTCAGAAGGAGGAAGACATCCCCTAAGTCGAAAAAGCCAAAATGGTTGTCTAGGTTGAATGTACATCTCTGGAAATCAGAAATGTGATTTTATTTTGAAAAAGTGTCTTTGCAGACATAATTAAGTTAAAGGTCTTGAGATGAGATCATCTCGGATGAGGGTGAGTCTTCAATCCAGTGACAAGTGTCCTCAGGAGAAAAGGAGAACATGGGACAAGGCTCACAGAGGAGAAGTCAGCATGAAGACAGAGGAGGAGCCGGGAATGATGCATCTGCAAGCCCACAGGTTCCAAGGCTTTCTGGCAGCCCCTAGAAGATGGAGAAGGGCATGGAATGGACCAACCTGGTATATCCCTTGATTTTGGAATTCTGCCCTCTAGAATTGTGAGTGAAAAATGTGTGTTGTTTCAAGTCAGGAAGACTGTGGTGATTTGTTACAGCAGCAGGGGGAAACTAACACAGTAATTAACAATGTAAATCAATATGAACAAGAAAAAGAAATTAGAGAATGAGAAGTTCAGAATAATTTAGGATAGCCTGGGAAATTGAAACTATCATATCCACATGAGAATGCGAGGGGGTAGTGGTCACGTGGTCCTGTTATTCTTCTCAAGCTTATTCTTTTTTTTCCATTTCCTTGGTTAAGATTTATTGAAAAATTGTTTTTTCTTTTTTCTGCTATGGCCTCATCAGGGAAGAATTATCTTTTTCTCTTCCTTATTTACACTAACAAAAACATGCTGTGCTCCTCCACCAGCCCCACTACTCTTAAAGAAAAAAAAAGAAAGAAAAGAAAAAAGCAATGAGATATTTCTCACTCTGGAAGCATTTTGGCTACAGGGAAAAGGGAAACAGTATTTTTTATTTTATTTAATTTTAATTTTTTTTTTTTTTGAGACAGAGTCTTACTATGTCACCCTTGCTCACAACAATCTCAAACTCTTGGGCTCAAGCCATTCTCTTGCCTCAGCTTCCCAAGTAGCTAGGAGTACAGGCATCTACCACAACACCCAGATATTTTTTGTTGCAGTTGTCATTGTTGTTTAGCTGGCCCACCCGGGATTGAACCCACCAATCTCTGTGTAAGTGGCCAGGGCCATAACCACTGTGCATGGGCGTTGAGCTGGAAACAATACTTTTTACACAAGTTTTAAAACTGGAAAGGCCACCAAGTAGGAATGGTTGGAGATTGTGTTTTGAAGAAGAGACAGGAATAGCACAGTTCTGAAAGCATTTAACCCCCTAGAAAAGAGGCAGGAGAGGACTTGCTGGTTGACAGGGCTCCGTATCATAGATTTCCTCATGCTGTTAAGACACAGCAACCCGCAGGTAGACAGATATCAGGGGAAAATAGTTGCCTGAGTGCCCACAAAGACTCAACTAAGTGGAAGGAACCAGTTTGAGATTAGGGTGAAATTAAAATCTGGGAGGGCAGCCCTTTTTTGTATTTGACATCAAGGAGAAAAATTAGACCATGGGACACTACTTTTTCTGTCTCTTCTCTTTTTCACTATAAAAAAAAAAGAATCTATATGATTTACAAAGTAATGAGTCAGATTAACATATGGCTGATTAGATCATTCACGATTTTAATGAAAAATTCACTATCTTACAATGTATATTTTATGGGTGGAATGAACAATATATGTTTGATGCACTCTCCAGGTGATAGTCACATCTCAGAGTGATTACACAGCACTTGAGTACTTAATGAGATTCTAGGAGAAATTTCCGATAAATAGCTACAGAAAAACCTATGAATATCTCAGGGAGCTTCTTGTTTCTTCTTCAGTGGAACCAGAAATAGACACTATGCATTTAAATTTCCTGCCTTTATAGTGACTTGTGCTCTTAAAGTCACTGAATTATAAAAGTTCTCTGACCTCTTCTCACTTACCTTAGTAAGGAAAAAAATGGCCACCTCTACATGTCGAAAATACAAAGACCTGACACTGTAGAAATCCTTATTGCTGGGGTTTTTTATTGTGTGTGGCACATTCTTTTAATTTTAACCCTAAAAGATTTTAGGGTTATAATTTCTATCCACAGAGATTTATTTTCTATCCATAATTTCTAACCAGCAAAGGTCTCACCTGGCATAGAGGTCAAGCAACGTCCGGGATAGGTATAGTGTATGTTGATCACTGTCCAAGGTCTAGCCTGGCCACATTTTTTGAGCTACATAAACCCAGGATTTCAATACAAACGAGTAGAGGGAGTTATCATAGGCTTTGATAACTGAGAACTTGCTGACAGCATTAATTCCATTTAGAAAAATAAAGAAATGTTACATTTATTATCCCTAGAGACTTATGTATTGAGTCAAATGAATTATTGCTGCATGTCAAAAACCAACATTTAGGAAAGGCTATTGTGTTTATTACTCAAAAAAATCAGGGTAATTCGAGCAAAGGTGAACAGTGTTTACTAAATACTCATCGTTTGTAATAATTTATTCATCATATTTAATAGAAGCAAAAGTAAAATTCACCATAGTATTAAAAAAATGATCTCCTTTTTTGGGGAGCAGGAGGGTGACAGAAGGATCCTGCGTCCATCCCACATCCATGACCTGAGGAGACACTTAAGATGTTTCCAGCAAGAAGAGAGGGTTTCTGGCCCTTTTAACTGGGACAGAAGTTTACAAGCCAAGTAGAAATATGCTTAAAATTTCCCTTTGCCTTAGTTGGGAAGAACGTTACAAAGGGTCTCCCTGGTCTGTCTTGGAAAAGAAGAAATAAAAAGAGAATTCTTCTTTCTTTACCATTAGATCTTCTAAAAGTGTGTATGGAATGCTTATATCCTCAGCCACCAAATCAGAAAGGAAAGCCTCACTAGTATCCACACCAACTGTAGTAGACTGAGCCTTCCCCCTCTAATTGCTGCTGCCCTGACATCTCCCAGACATTCTCCCCTCCCTCTCAGCCCCCCAAAGCAGAGGCAAGCACTGGTGACTCTGATCACCAGCTCAGCCCCTCTGGACCTTCAGCTCGATTGGAAGTTGGTTCTCCTATTAGTGCTATTCTTTTGGTTACTAAAAACATCACACTACAAACATGAAACTATTTCCTATTTGATTTCATTTTCATTGCTATCTCTTCCCATCTCCCAATTAGCCTAATTTTTAAGGTCTAGGAACTCCCTGGCTTTGAAGGAACATAAGATCTCAATCCCTGGAACCAAACCCCACCCAGCCTTTGATTAGCATTATAAAGTGCATTTGTGCCTTGAACACAGAAAATAGATGACAAGAAGATACTGAGAAGTCTCTTCTGCCTTGTACTTAAAAAAAAATTTATTGAGTGCCTATTGATGCATTATTAAATTAATTGACTGTGCATATTTGTTATAGACAATACAGAAAATGAACAAAGTTCTGTTATTATGTTGCTAGAGATAGGCAATAAATATTTAACAAATAAATATATAATAATTCAGATGGCCAGAAACACTAAGAAGAAAAACAAAGTAAGGCCAGGGGGGTTAAGTGCTAAGGGTGGGATTCCTGTTAGGTATGGCACAGCTCAGGAAGGCATTACTAACAGATGATTTTGCAGCAGAAGCTTGAAGGGACAAAGGACCCAACCATGCACATTTCTGGGCTGAAAATATTCCAGAAAAAACAGAATCATTTCAAAGACCTTGTGGCAGGACTGTGCTGGGCATATTGGAAGAAGAGCAATGAAGTCAGAATGGATGAAACCAAGTCCTCTGGAAGAATGAAGGACTGAATGGCCCAGCACTCTGGTTCTCAAATGTGGCTGCATATTGAAATCACCTGGGAAATTTTTTCTTTAAATAATGTCTGGAACTATCTTCTTGATATTGTGATTCAACCAGTCTAAGATATAGCCAGGGCATCAGAATTATTTAAAAGCCTCCTCTAAGAGACTGTAATATGCAATGAATTTGAATTAGGAAAATATGGTGAGGTTGCCTGGCAGTGTTTGAGCCCACAGAGAGTCAGTGTCTTTAGCTTAGAGCGAGATCAGCCCGAGTGTGTACGTGTCATTCTCCAACCAGTTCTTCTGTCGGTTTCAGGTGCAAAGTAATGGAAAGTTGGGTTTAACTAAGGCTGGAAGTTTGCCAAGTGAGTGAAAAGGAAGGAGAAACAAGTGAGTTGAAAGTCTGCAGAAGAGTGATTATAATAGGGGACCAGGGAATCTAAGCTGGGTAAGGAAAGAGGTTAGGACAGGAGAAAGGTAAGGAACAGTGGTAACATCAGTGAACCCAAGTATCACTTGGGCCAAAGGTTAGTTCCCTCAGATACCAGAGAGAGCAAGCTAGAAATACAGCATATTTGAAACATAGCATATCTCATGTGCCCATAGAGATAACTAAGGGGATACAGTTACTGATAACAGAGGGATCTAATGTGTGACCGTAGAAGTGAGTGGTTGAGGTAAAGAGTTTCAAAGGTGAAGAAATTTCAAGGAGGACAAATGGAAATAGACTGGAAGCAGTGGTGAGAAGCAAAGAACTACCCTATCCCCAAGCCCAGTTGTACATAAGGACCAAGATGACACTGTCTCCCACATAAGGAAGTTCAGAAGAAACTGCCTCAAGAGAGTGCCAGGTTTCAGTCTGAGCAACCAGGTGAAGGAAACATGAAAGAAGAGATAAATACATTGGGGGTCTTGCCAGCAATGGGCCATGGGTTCCCTAGGAGAAGGATTTGAGAACTGGGAGGGCTGAGTGGGCAAGTTGGACATGAATGAAAACACGAGTCACTCAATGTGAATATGTGCAGAGCCCTTAAAACAGTCCAGAGTAAGTGCTCTTTAAGTGTCAGCTATTGCCATTTTATGATGACTGACGAGTTCAGGGATACAGGTCATGCTGGAGTTAGACTGACTATATTCATACTCTGTGATTTAGGGGGGAAACAGGCGTACAAGTCCTTACAAAAGCATGTAGAGCTCTGGCCTCGAGTAAATTGGAGCAGGTACAAGTTCCAGGAAAGGAAATGAGGAAGCTAGATCACCAGAATTCTAGGACATTAAAGAAAAGTTATTATAGAAAATATCTACAAACCTCTGTAGAAAAAGAATGACTTCAGAACTTAGCATAGTGCTCACACCTGTAATCCCAGCACTATGGGAGGCCGAGGCAGGAGGATCCCTTGAGCTCAGGAGTTCAAGATCAGCCTGAGCAAGAGTGAAAGAGACTCTGTCTCTACCCAAAATAAGAAAATTAACTGGGCACCTGTAATCCCAGCTAATTGGGAGGCTGAGGCAGGTGGATTGCTTGAGCCCAGGAGTTTGCGTTTGCTGTGAGCTGTGAGAATACCACAGCACTCTACCCAAACCACAGAGTAAGGCTCTGTCTCCAAAAAAGAAAGAAAGAAAGAAAAGAAAAAAAAATACCTTCAGTGGACTGAAAGTTTTAGGAATTCCTGAAAGCTAGAAAATAAGAGGGCAGAGGTGAGTGCTGTGTGGTGGTGGTAGTAACTTTATTTTCTCACACTCTCTGATATTCCTCCCTTAGAAAGGTGGAGTCGAATCTCCCCCTATCCCGAGTGTAGCCTGTACTTGGGTGCACCTTCTAATGGAGTAGAATGTACAGATGTGATGGTGTGCAACTGCCAAAACTGGGTCATAAAAGGCACTTTGGTCTTATCCTTGCTCTCTCTTGGTTCACTAGCTCTGGGGGAATTCAACTGTCGCGTCGCAAGGACACTCGGAAGCCCTGGCAGGAGGCACACGTGGGAGAATGTAAGGTCTTTCAGTAGCAACCATCTCTGCCTTACCAGCCATGCAAGTGAGCCCCCAGGGAGCAGATCCTCCAGCCCCAGGTGAGCCTTCAGAGAAGCCCCGGACAACATCCTGACCTCACGGGAGATGCTGAGACAGAACCACCCAGCAAAGCCCTCCTAGTGTCCTGACCCACGGAAACTGTGAAATAACAAGTGTTGGTTGTTGCTCGATGAGTTCCAATTTGGTATTGAGTACATGCGTTTGTTTTTCCATTCTTGTGATGTTTCACTTGGAAGAATGGTTTCTAGTTCCCTCCACATTGTCCAAAAAGATACTGAGTCACCATTTTTGTGTGTGGCTTCATAGTCTTCATGTATGACACCACATTTTATTAATAGTCCATTCATGTCTTGGTGGCCACTTGGGTTGTTTCCACTTAATTGCACATATGGAAATAAATGTCAGTGAAAATCAAGCCTGGAAGAAGAGGGTCCCTGGGAGGGGTAAATTCACCCCTCATGGGTACAGGGCACACTGCCTGGGTAAGGGACACACTTATGAGGGAGGGGTAAATTCACACCTAATGGGTACAGTGCACTCTACGTGGGTGAAGGACATAACTCACGCGTGTCACTTTGACTCAATCTGTACAAAAACAAAGTATGTAAACAAAACATGTATCCCTCCCTAATATACTGAAATTAAAGAAAAACTGAATTAACAAAAATATACTTCTTGTTGTTCAAAGCAGATAAATGCGGGGGTAATTTGTTATGCATCACTAGATAATTAATACATTATGTGTGAGCTTTGATGTTAGATTGGATACACACTTTTTTTTTTTTTTTACGTAGAAAATATTCCTCATCCCCTTAACTCCCTTTCTGAGGCATGCCCCATTACCTCTACATCTTTCTTAAGCTGAAAGCATACCAGTTTGGGAGCGGGATGCAGATGGGGTAAGAGAAGAGATCTTTCTCTTCAGCCTACTGAGTTTTCACTAACAGACATCTTGTCCTCAAGCAAGCCATGTACTGAGTTCAGAGAGCAGAAGGTTTATCTTTTTCTTTTTATAACATCCTTCAAAGCACAGAAAAGAAACAGATTTTTTAGTATAGTGATGCACAGGAGCCAAAGTCAGAGCCATTCACTCTTGGAGGTATAAAAGGTCTGATGGTCTTTAGATGTTTCACCCAGAGGCCATTATCATCCATAGCCTCTCTTCTGTTGTAGTATTTGGTTGATTCCTACTAACATTTATTGAATTTTCCTTTCAAGCTACAAAAGCAGTACACACTTGTTGTAACAATAAAACAACTGACAGCATATAAAGAAAAAGCCAACAATTTCCCCCTCTCCCCCATTCCCAAGGTAATCAATTAAGTTTGTTCTGCATCCTTTTACCCCCATCTCTATGCATTAACGAATATGAAGATGTATTTCCTTTGTTTATTTTTACCTAGATTATACCACACATGCATTACTCTGTAATATGCATTTTTCACTTAAGATATATTATAGGTGTCACTTCAGATTAATACATACAGATCCAGCTGTTTAATGCAGCTTCATAATATTCCAAGTAAGGAAGGACTATAATTTATTCAACCATTCTTCTGTTGATGGTTATTTTTGGTATTTACAGGTAAAACATATAGTGTGATAACCCTTCTTCTGAGTATACTTTCACACACTGGGTCCTATGTTTTTAAGTCTTATTCCTCAATGATTCATTTTAAAATAATATTCCAGGTAAATTGAAAGTGTTTTCAGCCTCTCACAGTTGTATCACCAGGGTATAAGGGTTCCTATTCCTCCATATTCTTGACAGAGCTGAAGATTTCCAGACTTCTGTGATTTGGGATGAAAATGGTACCCAAAACCGTTCTGACTTGCACTTCCCCATTACTCATGCTGAGCAGCTTTCCTGTGTCTGGGGACGTGGCTACTCTTTTGGTTTTCACAAGCTTTGCAGAAGAAGGCAAGAAGACAGGGCAGATATTTTATTTTTTTCACTTTTTATTTTTTAAAAATTGGGTTGAATTAATAGATGTTATACTTGAGAGCAATCGTAGCTTCACAGCACAGTTGAGCGGAGAGCACTGAAAGTTCCCCTGTGCCCTCTCCCCTCTTCCACACAGCCTTCCCAAACATCAATATCCAGAGCCAGTGTCCAAATGCGTTACCATCTATGAATCCACATCGATACATTGTTATCAACAAAAGTCTAAAGTTCACATTAGTGCTCTTTGTGTCGTACATGCTATAGGTTTTGAAAAGTTTGTAAAGACACGTATCCACCATTATTGTATAATACAAAATAGTTTCATGGCCCTAAAAAAAAAAATCACCTCTTCCCCACCTATTCATCCTTCTGGCTCTCATAACCCCTGAGGGTATTCTTTTATATACCTAAGTTTTGCAACACAGCTTTTGAAGAGAAAGTTAGATTCTTTCTGAAATAGGAAGATAGATATGGTGGAGATGGCTCCCAATGGCTGCAATGAACTCTGGACTGATCACCTTCCACTGAAAACAAGATGAGAGGTGCAATCAGTATAGCCTGCTACAAGCTATCAAAATCTGACGATTTTTAGGGATACAGAAAAGGAGGGAGCAGCTTAAAGTATTGATTCAATTCATATTGAGGAGTCACTGAATTCACTCATACTACAAATTCAGATATACAGAGAGAAAATGCAAATCCTTTACTGTCTGTAACTAATCTGCCTTTCTGCCAGGTTCCTCCTCATTGGTTAACAGGAGTAAATGAGTATATCATTAATACATAATTTAGTCTTATATATTAATACATGACTGGTCCTGTGTAGTAATTATGGTTCCTTTAGAGAGTAGCTTCCCATTTGAAGAAAAATGCTGTCATTTGGATAGCCTTTCCCATCCTGTGTCTCCTCTCAAGGTGGCATCTAGGTGGCAATGAAGTATATGGGTGATGTTTCATAGAAAGAGAGTAGAAGAAAGTGTCTCCCCATCTCTATGTGTGCTTGCTGGTCTCCAGGTCTTTCTTGCACACCCTATCATTGCCCTCCTGCTGCCTGCCATTCTGTGTTGATTAATTTTATTTGTCAACTTGGCCTGGCCATGATACTCAAGTATTTGGTCAAACATTATTCTAGATGTTCCTATGAAGGTATTTTTTTAAGATGAGATTAACATTCAGATCAATAGACTTGGAATAAAGCACATTACCCTTCATAATAGAGTGTCCTCATCCAATCAGTAGTTAATAAACTTAACAGAAAAAGACTGACCTCCCTGGAAGAAGAGGGAATTCTGCCAGCCAGCCCCCTTTGGACTTGAACTGAAGTTCTTCCCTGGTCTCCAGCCTACTATGTTACCCTGCAGATTTTGGACTTGCCAGCCCACCCATTCACATGAGCTGATTCTTTAAAATAAATCACTCTCTTTTTCTTGATATACAATACTGAGTAATTTTTAAACTTATGAATTCATCCTAGAAAAGTGCTACCTACCCCATTGATGAGTTTCAGTACAGTCACCCTCAAACTACTCCCCTTGGCCTCTGGTGACCATAGTGATGATATTCACCATGAGATCCGTAGCACTTTTTCTAGGACGAGTTTATGAACTTTATTGTCAGACCTCCTATGAATACTGTTCTGATGCCTGTTTCAGAAAGAGAGTTCCAAAATTGCTTTGAAGGATGGACTGGTATTGGCACATGGTTTCCCAAGGGGTGTGCCTCGAAGGTGACCACAGTGATAGTCAGCAGTGAAGTGTGCAGCACTTTTTCTACAATGATTTCTTTTTTTTTTTTTTTTACTAAATCATAAACACAAAGATCATGTATACATTAACGCATGTATGAGGTACAACGTGCTGATTTCATATAGAATTAGGAATGCTGACATCACACCGGTTAATATATATACCTCATCTCATTTACTTAATTATTGTGTTAAGACATTTATACTCTATACTAATAGATCTGATATGTTCCCTCGCATTATGCATCATAGGTGTGATCCCACCATTCACCCTTCCTCAATCTGACTTCATCCCTCCCCTCCCAACCCCCCTTCTCCCTCCTTCATCTTGGGCCATAGTTGTGTTCCATTCTTCATATGAAAGTGTGCGTGATTGTAAATTGGTTTCATAATAGTACTGAGCACATTGGATATTTTTTCTTCCATTCTTGAGATACTTTACTAAATAGGATATGTTCCAGCTTCACCCATGTAAACATAAAAGAGGTAAAGTCTCCATCTTTTATAAGGCTGCATAATATTCCATGGTACACATATGCCACAATTTGTTAATCCATTCATGGGTTGATGGGCATTTGGGCTTCTTCCATGACTTGGCTATTATGAATTGAGCTAACAGCATGGAGGTAAAGATGGAATTAGGAATTCAAGGAACAATTCAAAAGTTGTCACAAGAATTCAATGAATTCAAAGACAAAATCACCTGAGATTTTGTTTGACACATTGAAGCAAGAACTTGCAGCCCTCAAAGATCTGAGAAATACAATAGAATCTCTCAGTAACAGAATGAAACAGGCAGAAGAAAGGATCTCTGGCATTGAAGACTTTGAGCTTTTGAACACTCCCAAACCCTCAAAGAGGAAGAGAAGTGGAGAGCAAAAATGGATCATTCCCTGAGAGAATTGTAGGACCACTCCAAGAGAGCAAATATTCACCTCAAAGGAATCCCTGAAGGAGAAGAGGGTGGTCTGAAAGGCACAGATATTTTCACCAGATTGTTCTAGGATGATTTTGTGAACTTAATTATCTGATCCTGAATATAGAGAGATACGTACACACATATACACATAGGCAGGGTGGTAGCTACCTCCTGGGACCTCTTGTTTTTTGGTCTACCTGGCCAGAAGGACATATAAACACATTCACACACCCATGGGGCAGTTTTTGGCTGGTGAGCAGATGATCTACTCTTTTGGCTTAAGTTACACTCCCACATTAGTGCGAGTACAGCTAGAATCCCACCTTTGAGTTTCTTCCACATCGCCCTCCAGGCTCCTGGTGTGGCAACCCTCTCCTACTCTCAGGCATCAGCTGTGGAGTTGACTCTCAACATACCGCCCATGCCAAAGGCCTATGGGAGTGCCTTGGAAGTGCCCTGTGTGCCTCCTCTCCTGGGCATGGCTCTGCACCCTTATCTAGGCTGAGTTGCACTGTCTCGACCTGCAGGTTCCTGCATATCAGATACCTGGGGTCCCAGATCAGATCTGAGGCAGGAGCTTTTTGTCTTTGATGTTACCTTTATATCTCAAATGCTCCCCTCTCCCACCCTCAGCTAAAACCACAACTATCAAAGGGCAGGCTTTCCTCCATCCCTCTGATCTCCTTCTTATCCCTGAATGGAAAGGCAGCAGAGTCTTTTTAGATTTCCCCTATCTTCTCTGTTCTTCATATCAGGAGTCATCCTCGAGGAATCACTACTAAAGGCAGAAATAACTTCTTCTATACACTATGAGAAAACTTTCCAATTTCCTCTTCATTATTGGTAAGTAAGGTATGTATGAGAAGAATGGAGTGCTTCTAATCGAATTCAGCAAACTCTTTCTTAGCAGGGTAACCTAGCTGGCAAAGTTACATGAGTATTGCGTCATCCCATCATGTCAGACACCAAACATTGTCTGGGTCTCCCTCCTTGCATTTGTTCTATGTCATTTATAAGCCTTCTCCTCACCCCCACTGTATCCAAATTGGCTCAACAGCCAACTAGGTAAAGGACACAACCTTAGCATGTCAAAAAAGAAACACTTATACTATGCTCACTGTGTATTGTTCTACACAATTACCTATATTCATTCATTACCTATAATAGCCCTATGAAGTAGACACTTGTAATGTTCCCACAGTTGAGGAAACTGGGGGTGCAGAGGTACAGAGAAGTTTAAAACTTGCCCAAACTTGTCAAATGGCTACAGGAAGCTGAGCCAGAAGGCGAACCCAGGCAGTCTGGCTGTACCATCTTTCCTATCAATCACTGATCTAGGCTGCCACTACAGCCACTGTGAATCATACTTACAGAATTTTTGTGCAATACAGCAGTGCTGTCAGAGTCCCAATTCAGAATGATCTGTGCTGTCCAAAGCCTCACGTTAATCTTTGTGTACCCACTATGAGTCCAGGCTCCTAAAGTAATTTTCTAGCACTTTCATACTGGTGGGGCTGTCAGGGAAGATATGAGCACAAATAGATAGAAATCCATGCCAAGCCCTCAGCAGAAGGTGACAAATCACCTTTATCTTTCATGCATTTTATGAACGGCATCCAAGCCCCTATCCAGAAGTGATCTGATAGATTAGGTCCCTATCGCCCAAGTGTCAAAGGACTTCTTTAACCTGAGATACCAGGGCAGTGAACAGGAATTTCTAGAGAATATAAGCGGGGGGCAATATGAAGACCTCTGATGCTGTGAACTTCTCAGATCCCTGAATCTGACCAGCATGAGCACACCAGCCTCCACCAGCTCTAGTTTCTGCTCCCCAGGCAGGTCGAGAGCACCTTTGGCCAACTCTCCTGTACTTAGGGTATAAATTAATGCACATAGTCTGATAGAGGACAGGTAGTTTCTGCTATCAGAGGCAGCTCTTAGCACCCCATTTGCCAGCTTCAGAAAAGATGATGAGAAACTGGGAGAGAGCAGCTGGGAACCGGGTGGGATGCTGGGAATTAAGGCAAGGACCTTAGCACTCAGTGATTTCCCAGTGCATAAGAAATTTAAACCCAATTAAGGGAGAATCCTTAAATAAGGAGATTATGGTCTTCTTATATCAGCCAGATGAAAAGGAAGTGACACAGAGAGCACATTCAAATTTTAAGGGACACTCCAGAAAGAAACCTGGGTCAAGCATAAATGATGTAACAGACAATATTAAATACCTTTTAGTGACATAGCAGAGCCTCCAGGCTTTTTTTTTTTTTAAGCAAAGATGAGTTTATTAAATTGGTAGTATTTCAAAAGCTAAAAATTAGGGAATAAAAAGAATGTTTCAGGGCCTGGGTTATATATACACATACATACATATATATGTGTGTGTATATATATATATATATGCTTATTTATTTTTCTTATTTCATTATTATTTCAGAATAGTATGAAGGTACACATGTTTCCGGTACATGGATCACTTTTGTTATGCCTGAGCCAGGGTTTTAAGTGTGCCCAACACTCAGATGGTGTTCATTACACCTGTTTGGTAAGTTTTCGCCCATCCTCTGCACCCAAGTTTTTGCTTGACTTCTTGGGTTTTACTTCCCTCTGTGCACAGTGTGCTTATTGATCAGTTCCATTTTGTCATATTATGAAGTACACGTGCTGTTTGTCTTTCCATTCTTTGATTCTTTCTTGCAGAGGGACAAGCATTAGGCACCACGCATCACCTGTCTTGCTGGTGTTACCCTCTTCTATTTTTTCCCCAGACATTCTCAACACAAGGATTTCATTCTAAGGCTCTTGGTGAATGCCCTGCTTCCATCCACTTCATGGACTTCCCAGTCAATACAAAGAGGAAGAGGGAATAACTTGGGTCTTCCATTTAAGAGCATAGCCTGGTGGTCCCATGCTACTGTCACTTACATTAACCCATTGGCAGAATGGGGTCACATGGCTACATCTAAATCAGGGGAGTGTTGTCTTTATTTTGGGTTCCCAAGTGGAACACTGATGGTTCTCCTGGAGTCTCTAAACCAGTGATGGTTCTCAAAGTAGCTTGTATGCACTCTGATGGGTGTACAGGGATGCTAAGAAATATTTAGCATTTTAATTTATTTTTATCTATAATATAAGAAAAATGATTTTACTGGTGTATAACATGCAGATTGGTCATGACCCCTTCATTTGTCCTCAGATAGTACACGTATTCTGAGAGTGAATTTACAACCAGGACCATTGACAGTGGGGACCTCGCTCATTATGAAAGTTTAGCATAAGACAAAAAAGGTACCCATATCTATCTGTGTAGATTTCTAGATGATCTTATCTAGTTTTTGCTGCATTAACCATAGCAAGATGGATGAGGAGCTTAAAAAAGTTTCTGCAAAGAAATTACAGATTAAAGGGAATCCTCATGAAGTGAGCACAAGCAAACTGGCAGAACACGAAAGCCCTGTTACTTTTACTACTAGTAAATATCCTTCAGCAGTCTCATGAGCTGAAGTGCACACTTTCTTCCATTAGTATTAATTATTCACTTTGCTTTAAGACACCACCTAATAAATACAGTGTTTTCAAATATTATATGTTTTAAATTTAAGTCATCTATCAAAGGTTATATTTTCTGTATTTTAAAATGCACATATTACTACAATAAATTATGTTCAGCTTACAAATGAAGGAACATACAACTATTTCAGAGATACATTCAAAAAAATTTCAAAAAGCATGGTGAATGTTAAAAAAAAAATTTAAAGACCACTGCACTACACCCACTCCTGGTCTCTTTCTTAGGAAAAAATAATGAGAGTTTTGCTATAAAACTGCCAACGTCCTTCAACAGGGAAATGGTTATGACATGAGTCTTTTCCCTCTTCCTGAGAGGAGGGAAAAGAGCTGACATTCAATAGAAAATAATGAAGAAGAGATAGAAAAGGGAATAATAGGGAAAAAAATCAATCATCCACTCTAGGAAGAATAGACACCATATTTCAAAGCAAGACTAGTAAGCAAAGACAGCTCTGTTCCCGAGTTGACACAAAGGGTAAGAAGAAGAGACCAGAAGGGCCAGGGGTGGAACAGACTCCAGTGGAGAACTGAGGTAAGGACTATGGAAAACTACTTGATGCTGTGAGCTTGATGCCTTTAGGAGCCCCCCCCCCTTTTCCATGTGAGGAGGTCTGAACTGTACTATAGACTCACTACATAGGTGGAGGGAGGAGCCCTTTGCTTTAATCCTGCCGCTCCACAGCAGGAAAATTCTGTCTCCCAGACCCACCCAGGAACCCAGAGCAGAGCTGTCTGTCTCTCCCAGGGAAGCTCAAGAGCCACAGCTTGTCTCTTCTCCTTGTTCCAGGTGCCAAGACTCCTGTAACTCAAGAGATGGTGGGACATTTATGTTTCTGAGCTAAAGGAGTGAGATTTTCTAGCCATGAGAAGTAGAAAAAGCTTTTGCTCTAATGATGTTAGTACCTGGAGCCTTCTCTGCACCTCCTAACCCCTGCGCTCTCTGTGCTGCTAGAAACTGAAGACAGTGGAGCACCACACCATAGGCATCTACAGAGGCTGGTGCTGCTCTTATGCCTTTCCCACAATAAAATGAACTCGATCAAACCATTTCCTTCTCAGTTCGCTCCATAACGACCTCCACTGGGGCAAACACCATGGAATGCAATATAATGCATGGAGATCCTTCCCCGCTAAATCAGACAAATGTCATAAAGAAATTACAGTGAGGCAGGAAAAAGGAATAAAATCTAAGACTACTACCCTATTCTCTGGCTATGTCCCCCTGCCTTGCTGGTGGCCACCTATTCAACTGTAATTCCATTCTCTGTCTCAAAACCCTACTGATTACCACAAAAGAACCTCAGTTCTTTCTTACATTTTGCAAATTTAAGCCACCCAATTCCTCTGCTTACATCAGGCTCTGGAAGGGGAGGGACTGTAGGTCCAGGAAAAGTTGTGAGCGTGGCTCCCATGGCTCTGATCCATATACCTCCAGTATAGCAGTGGCCCCACTGATTCCTTTTGCTAAGTAAACCATGATCTAATCACACTTATTGAAGATAAATGTTATTTTTCTCAGAAATATCAGTGAAATCAAATACGAGAAGAAGACACTCCTTTTGACTGAATGGAATATGCTGTACTATGGGAGAAATAACACTATCCATGGGAAAAAATTATGTCAACTCTGAAATTCCACGTTCTAATTTTTTTTTTCTTATTGACTTAGGGTTTTCTCTGATAAAAACTCATATTCTATTTCTAATTTCTTTCCATTCCTGTTTAAGGGCAGTTCTGCCCAAATAATGCCACTGGAAAAGCAGGGACTGTGGCTGAACAAGGGCAGTAGGAGGGCACCTGGGCTTTTCTCTTTCCTCCTCACAGCCACACAGGGTGGGTGGGTGGGGGCACCTGCCGTTGTCCCAAGCCTAGGTTCTCAGATGGCACCCAATTCAAGCTGTTCTAGGCTTGGATGCTGTGGGACTCTACATGAGTGTCATTTTTAGAACGATGTCTCTATACAATCTCTAAGTAGCTCCCCATGTGAGGCCCAAGACCTGGGCAGGTCAGGGAGTTCTCTTGTAACCAAGATGGTAAAAGCTTGTCTTAGAGAGTGGAGTCCTGGGAGCTTCTTTCTAACTGTTTCCCGCATCCAGGAGCTTTTCAGTGAACCCTCTCCTTGCAACAGGGGTTGAGGTTCTTGCTAACGTTGCAGAAATGAATTTCAGGGTGTGTACAAAGGTGAGTGACAGAGACAAGTTTATTGAGGGAAAGTGGATGGGCTTAGGAAAGGCTTGTACAAAAGCAAAAATGTGTTCATGAAAGAGAAAGGGCAGGCTCAAAAGCAGTGACTTTCCGAGGGTTCACTGTTTTTATTTGTTCATATCAAAGGAGGCTGGGAAGTCAGTATCCATTCTATTCTTATTCCTATCTTATAGGGAACTACGACTCCCTGAAAAGTTAACTGCTCTTTTCTTCTCCTCAGTTCTGTTAGTTCAAGGGCCGTTGATTTGAGCCAGTTGACTAACTTTCCTTCCCTCCTCCCCTGCCCATACCTAAATGACTACCTACCACTCTTAACTTCCTTGCCCACTTTTGGTGCTTCCCATCACTTCCCTGGTGAATCCTACTAGCATTCTCTTCTAGACCGTCTTTTCAAAATGGAGAATCTTATGATGATTCCTTTGTGTGGAATAGGCCCCTACCACCTCTGTCTTGTCAGCCATCTTGACTTTATCTCCCTAGAACAAGATACTATAGATGATTTTATATTCAGGATTTGAAAATTTGGGGATAAAATAAACCTAGGAAAATAAAACCACAAAAATCTAACACAAGACACACAGAACGTCTGAATAATTTTATATTAAATAAATTATATACATATTTAAAAATATTTCTATAGAGAAAACACCTGGCCCAGATGATTGCTAAACACCAATCTTCAAAACACTGTTCCAGAGAATAAAAATGACCAAATTTATCTGGTAAGAGCATAACTGGATAGCAAAATCTGATAAGGATAGCCGCAATATTTAAGCCCAGTAATGTATCACAATTGTGTTAGATTTATTTTAAGAATAAAAACTGGGGCTAACTTCTGAAAATTAATCAATATAATTTACCACAATTACAGAAGTAGGAAAAAAATACTATCATCCCAATAGGCGTGGTAAAAGCTTTTTGTGAAATTCAGCATCCATTCATGATAATACCCTTAGCAAAAATTCTGCAAATACTTTGTAGAGCATATATTCATTTTGTGACATCATTCTGACTGTTCAAAATATACTCCTTAATTCTCTACTGCTCAGGGTAATAAAGAGCTGATTAATGAAGAGCTTAATAACTATACACAAAAGCCCTCTGTTTAGAAAAAAATCACTTTACAAGCTCAACAAGCCATTTAAAAATTGACTGAGTTTAACAGCAGCTTGAAAAATAAGCAATGCAAAAGAAGTAGCAGAAAAATAAGGAAAATGTTCTAGTAATGATGCCATTCCAATGACAGTCATATTTATTTCATGGGTCTTGGATGGGGCTTGGTGATATAGAACATTTCACTTGATAGTTCAGGAGTGAATTCTTTTCTACTGCCCTGGAATATCAGGACAGCAGATATGTCTCCTGAACACTCCAGACGCAGAATCTCAGAGAGCCAAATGACTTCCACAAAGAACTCATCCTGATGGAACCCATTCCCATACAAATCCTACTCGGATCCGGACAGTCTTGGCTTGAACCCCCACCCAGTTCCGCTGTCCTCACCAGGTCTTTCTGTTGACTGAGAGCTCAGCAGCGCCCCAGGAGGACTCTTCAGGAAGTGCTGATGAGACCTGGGGTTTGAAGGCCCTATTGTAACTTCATTGAATAAACTGTATTTTCCAATTCCGGGGCGAAGGAGTAATAACTGACTATCCTTGTACTAAGTTTCTGAGAAGAGGAGCCTGCAGGTAAGGGAGAAGTCAGTGAAGGCTCACAAACAAAAAGCACATTTCTGCAATTTCTCCAGCTATAGAACAAAGCTCACATCATGAGTAGAAGATTCTCTAAGTACCAACAACTCCTTATGTACATCCAAGAAAGAAATAAGCAGAAAAATATTTACCTAACTAAATGGCAGGGAATAAGAAGCAGACTGAACTTTTCTGAGCAGTTTCTTTCCTCCCTTGCCCACATGCTCTCCAGCCCATCCAGTTACCTCTCATATCTGTCTGAGCAAAGTCCAGGGCCTACAGCAGTGGAGGCAGCTGACACAGCAGCCCCATAAAATGCTGAGTGTCATGCTGGTTGGTAGGAGCTTCTGTAACAGAGCCCAGACCCTTCAGGGTTTACACACGGCGTGGGAGGTGGAGGGGGTTGCAGATTGCCAATAATTTGTGAATGATTTTTCACCTCTGCACACAGGTGCCAAGAGCCTGAGCTTCTGAAAAGTAAGAAAGCAATGACCTTTGGCTGAGAAATCAATGATAATTAATTATTAAAAATATCAGTTATTGCTGCATCCTAACCTTTGTGTCCCAGATTTTAGTAATGAGAAGATCCAAAATTTGAAAACATTTATGTCAGAGAACAACCAGCGTAAAGATTGATACACCAACAGCTTCATGCCTCAGAACCTCAGGTTGGGAGGCCCGTGTTTAATTCCTAAAGGACAGCTTTGCTTGCCCTTCTCATTGTCACTGCCAGGTTCTCTTTAGCCATGAGGAGGAGGAGGTCTCCCTGAACTCTGGCCTCGTGGGCTGTAGGTCAGATCCTTAGGGCATGTGTGTTCACTTCTTTCATCCTGCTTAGAGGGATACTTCCATGTAGCAATCCTTCATCCCTTCCTTTCTTCCCTCCGTCCCTCCCTCTCCTTCCTTCTTCCCTCCTTCTTGGTGCTTTTTGGGTACTTGCTGTGTACCTAAGCATTGATACATCCAGGGGTAGATATGAAGAAAAGTACAACCTAATCTCTGGTCTCCCAAAGCCCCTAATTTCTCTGCCACTATCAGTTAACCATAAATTCCCTTTTGAATTACCTGCCATGTCCTTCCTAGCACTCAATTCCTTCTTTCTCACGGTCTTTATAGACATGCAAGATCCCCTCCCTCTTTTTCCAAAGAGCAAAAACATCTGATTCAGAGTCATGTTTCTCTTCAGCAGCCTCCTTGTCGTATCACTGGGTGTGAATTCTGATTCACCCACATGTAAATTATGAAGCTGAGTATCAGATGCCCAGGGCAGAAAGGTACCATTGGTCTCTTTTTCCTACATTACTGGTCTCAGGAGGAGACGAGGACAGCCTTGTCCTCTCTGTGCTGGACACCGTCCCTTTGATTCCTTCCTTGTTTGCATGCCTCCTCCTACTATTTCATGACCCAGGGAGCTTTCTGCTTCAGTAAGGCCCAAGCATATTCTGCATCCTCATCTTCATCAGCACATTGTGTCACCTCCTACTTAATAGATATTTAAGGGGCCAATAAACCTCCCTCTAGGCCTAGTATTCTCTGGAGAAAAATATGTCCCTACTGCCGCCCAAAACCTGGAGCAAAGGACAAATACCACCACAGATAATGTCTGCTTTACAAGGTGCAATCTGAAGAGGATATGGAAAGCGCTGAGATTTCATAAATGATGCTGTGGACTCAGAATCATATTAGGGAAAAAAAGGCACTGGCTGCTCATTCAGAAATATTGTTCTCTAGTCTATAATCTTAGTTTTAATTATTTAAATATAATCAGGCTCCTTTCTGTTCTCAAGTTTTAAAATGTTATTATTAATAAACCAGGAAAGACTTACTGGTACCCAGCACACGATTGCATTTAGTAGGTGTTCAACAATTTTTTTGAGAAACAGATACTTCCTAAGTGCAACCACATTTTGTTTCTTTTCTAATAAAAATTTTCAACGTTTAAAAATAAAAATGTATCATCATTATTGTGTGACTAAAGTCACAGTGGTTCTTCCTTGGCGATGACAAGAATCTATAATTTTCATAAAATTTGAAGATAATTACAGTGGATTCCTAGGAAATTTTTTTTTAATTCTCAAAATTCAACAATAAGAAAACAAACAAGCCAATAGACCCAAAACTATTAATATAGCTTTACTAGGGAATATTACCCAGCAGAAAGAAGGAATGAACTGTTGATACAAGCAAGAACTTGAATGGATCGACTAACATTGGGTTTAATTGTTCTTCTTTATCTAGCTTTTTAACACAGACAGATAGATCATTGATTGTACCCCATTCTTCTAGCTTTATCTAAAAAGATAATGCAATGATTTATCCCTAACTCAGCTTTAATAACATCACGCAAATTCTGATGTTTCATTTGAAATTTCATTCAATTCAAAATATGCTCCAATTTTGTTTGTGATTCTTCGGCCCACAAGTTATTCATAAGTTTGGTGCTTAATTTTCGAACTTTTGGATATTTTACAAAATTGCCGTATTTTGCATACACATCTTTCTGTTATTGATTTTTATTTTCATTCTCTTATACTAGGAGACATTCTGTGTCATTTTCAACCTTTTAAATGTATTTAGACTTGTTTTAAATTCCAGCAAATGGTCTACCTTAGTAAATGTCTCCTGAACACTAGAAAACAATGTGTACTCTGCCATTTTTAAATGAGTGCTTTATAAATGACAATGAGGTCAAATTAGTTGAAAGTTGAAACTGTAAGGTCTTTCTTTGTTAATTCTTCAACATTTCCTTTCCCTTTTCTTCTATACGTCTTAAACATTTGGAAATATCCAACATAGCACAAAATAATTATAGATTTGTCCATTCTTCCTTTCAGTTCTACCAGTTTTATTTTATTTGTTTTCCAATCTAAAGTGTATGGATATGTAAAATTGTTACGTCTTCTTAATGAATTTATACTTTTATGATTTTAGAATGTCCCTGTTTACCTATGATAATATCTTCTAAAATCTATTATGCTTTTTAAAAAACAATTTATTTTTAATGCATCTAGTTTTTTACATTTAAAGTGCACATTATACAGACATAAGAGGTCCTGCTTTTTTTTTTTTTTTTCAGTTTGCCAAAATTGTCATTTAATTGGGATACTAGTTCATTGCCTGAAGTAGTTACTAGTATGGTTGGGTTTAAGTCTCCCATATGGCTATTTACTTTCTATTTTATTTTTTTTATCATTCCTTTCTTCCTTCTTCCTTACATTATTTTACATTAATCTTGCATTTTTTTTAGTCTTACATTGTATCTGCTATATTGGGCTTTTACCTGCTCTGCCTCCTTAACTTCTTCATTGTCCTAAAATTTACAGTATGGACAGCCAAGTTTCTGAACTTGACCCTGAATTCACACTCTATCATTTTAATATATAAGAAACAGAACAATGTCATTTACCCCTTCCTTTTCTTTGTGCTGTTATAATTCATCTATTTCTACATATATTATAAACCCCAGAGTTCACCATTACTTATAGGTTGTTATTTAAAAAAGAGAACCAATGGTGTAAAACTAAAACAAACCAGTGATTGTAATTCTGATGATGACTGGCAGCTGAGAAAATTCCCTCCTACTGCTAGGTTACCAAAAGTTTATTTTATTGGTTTGTTTTTGTTTTCTTTTTTAGTGAATGAGGTTAAATTTTACCCCTTTTTTTCAATTTTGACCTATCATATGACTTTTCTTTTTTATTATTTATGTAGTAAATTTCATTAGTTTATTTCTAAATGTTAAACCAACTTTTTTACTACTGAGAGAAACCTTTTTTTTTTAATTAAATGATAGCTGTGTACATTAATACAAACATGGGGTACAGTGTAGTGTTTTCACATACAATTTGAAATATTTTCATCAAACTGGTTAACATAGACTTTGTGTCATTTACTTAGTTATTGTGCTAAAACATTTATACTCTAGTTCTAGAAAAATTCACTTGTACCCTTGTTAGACAGACCATATAGGAACCTTTTATGACCCATTTTACATATTGTTGGATTTTACTTATTAGCTTTGTGTTAAGGAGTTTTACATCTATATTGTTTATAAAGGATTTTTTAAATATTCTTTTGTTATATTACGTGAAAAGACTACCTGATTTTGGTATCATAATAAAACTGGCCTCATAAAATGAAATGGAAAATATTCTCACTTTCTTGCCAGTCCGGGAGTTTGTGATAACTCAGTGCAAGTTACCCTTAAAACTTTAGTAGAATTCACCAGTGATACCATTAAGGCCTGGTGCATTCTTTGTGGGAAGATTTAATTTAATTAATTTAGTATATATAATCCATTCATATTTTCTATTTCTTAAGTCAAATTTTATCAACTCTGAGTTTGAAAGAATTATCCACTTCATATAAGTGGCTGAATTTATTGACACAAGTTTTTCATAATATTCCTTTCTCAATCTTTTTATATGTCCAGAAGCTATAGTAAAGTCCCCTTTAATTGTGCCTTCTTTTTTTTCTGAGTTCATCTAGCTAGAAGCTTATCAAATTTATTGAAATTTCTGATAGCTTTTGGTTTCTTTGACTTTATTTTTGTTTGTTTTCTATTTCATCAAGTTCCATTCTCATCTCTATTTTTCTGTTCAATTTAGCTTTAATTTTATCTTCCTTTTAGCCTCTTAAAGTGGAAGTTTGGATTGTTGAATTTGGGCCTTTGCTTTTTACCAATATAATCATTAAAAACTACAAAGTTTTCTCTAAGGACTGCTTGATTTTTTTTTTTCACGAGTCACTGGAGCTTAGTTTATTGTTTCCAGTCTTTTATTTCTCTGTGCCCATTTTTTGCACATTTCCTATTGTTTTGTCTTCAAGTTCAAGGACCTTTTCTTCTTCAGTTAATAATATGCAATTTTGTCCAGTGAAATCATCATTGCAGATATTTTATTTCTTTGATTTCTAAAAGTTGTATTTGGTTCTTTTATATCTCCCATTCCTCTCCTCATTACATCCATACATCCATATTTTCTCTTAATCTTTGAACATATTAATATTTGTATTTTTTTAACACAGAGTCTCATTTTATTGCCCTTGGTAGAGTTCTGTGGTGTCACAGCTCACAACAACCTCCAACTCGTGGGCTTAGACAATTTTCTCGCCTCAGCCTCCTGAGTAGCTGGGACTACAGGCACCCGCCACAACAGCCAGCCATTATTTTTGTTGCAATTTGGCCAGGGCCAGGTTCAAACCCGCCACCCTCAGTATATGTAATTGTTTTAACATCTTTTTGAACTAACACCACCATCTCTTTCAATTCCACATCTCTTTCTTTTGGCTGATTTTTCTTCTGACTATAAGTAACATTCTTCTACGTCTTTGTATATGTAGCAGTTTTTTAGTTGATACTGGAGATTTTAAATCTTATGTATGGAAAGTGCATTTTTTTCCTTATATACCATTAAAAAGTATTGCACTTTTCTCTGTTATGTATTGGAGTTACTTGAGGATCAGCTTGACTCTATTGAACTTTTTTCCTAAGTTTGATTCAGTGACTCTCATTAGCCTTTACTTTGGGGTTAGAGTAGCCTTTAAAATACGGTTACGCATCTCCATTCTAGCTGGTCATATATCACCATCTCCCAGACAAATGTAAACTTCAGAATTTTTGCTTATCCCATCTTTCCCCATAACAGTTCTCTGCCAGCTTTGTGGTGACTGACCCAGGGTATGCACTGCTTAGTATTCTGTTAATATTCAGGGGGTGCTTGTGAATATTACTGGAGCTCTTATTTTGTGCAACTTTCTTTTGTCCCATAATCTGCCTCATAATTTCCAGCCATATCAAGCTCTGAGTTTCAGT
>CAUYQV010039864.1:0-43028 GCA_963574575.1 Galagoides demidoff | reverse complement strand
GAAGAGATAGTAAAATAGTCAGTTGGAAACAGTGGATTACAAATAACAAAGAAAAAGTAAAGGTCGCCTTTACAAGCCAGCCAAGGATGGACAAGAATAGAGGATGAAATGGCAATAAGGATTGAAACGGAATTGTGGTCATGAGAAGAATGGGCCTAGAGCCAAAACTTTAGGAATTTATTATTCATTTTATAGGCAAACTACTAAAGCCTTCTTAGTAGGGCCGGGAATGATTTAAAATATCTTTCAGTGTAGTCTAGGATTAATTAGAGCAAGGAGGAAATGGAGGAGCGCTTAAGAGAGAATGGAAGGATAAGTAAAGGAAAGAGGAGAGAGCTCTCCAGTCGCTTCGCAGGGAGGAGATGTAAGCCTGCCGCCGGAGGGTGCAGCGCGCACCCCGAGGCGGGGAAGCGTAGAGCCCGACAGTAGAGCAGTCAGAGCGGAGTTAGTAAAGTTAAGAGTGAGGCCGCAGGGGGTGGGAGCAGATTCTCCGCTCAATCAGGCACACTTTGATTTCAATATCTGTGCCTTAATCAGAGAGAGTGTTCTCCTGACCAAAGCTGAGCAGAGGGCGATTTCAGCCCCAGGTGCAGGTGGTGGAGCGCCGCGTTCCAGCAAGGTCCAGAGCGCCCAGCTAGACTCCGCGCCTCCCCCTGCTGGTCCTCTCTGGGTGCCTCTGAAAGTTACCTGCCATCTGGGAGACTTGGTTTCTTCTGTAAAATGGGGATAATAACTAATACCAATCTCCTAAGACTGTTGTAAGAGTTCAGTAAGTTAGTCTATGACAGGAGCTTAAAACAGTACCAGGCACAGAGCGTCTCCTAGTATCACAGTGACGTTATTATTATTTTCGTTGCTATTATTATTAAGGAGACGTAGGCAAAGAACTTTCAAGCAATGTGCTAGAGCAATAATCTTCCAAAAAATTCCTTTTTTTACCATCACTGTTGAATTAGCCCAACCTTCTTAGAAGGCCCTATAATGATTTCAAGTGCGTCTCCCAAGTCTTCCTACGCACCAGGGTTACTTAGAGAAGGGAGGGAATGGAGCAGCGGCTTGGAGAGGATAAAGCAAAGGGAGCAATAGGAACAGGAGAGAGGAGAGAGGCTTCGCTGGTGGAAGAGAGGCGCAATAATGCCTATCGCTATGCAGTTTATATTTTAATTTTCAAATCCAAACCTGGGAAAAAGAGCATATTAAAGACACAATACACTATCTTTGCCTCATGTCCAAAATACTGTATCCTTCATAGTAGTTGATGATTTAGACTGTTAAAGTAACCTACAGACTAGACCTAGATTTTGGAATGATTTTTAAGACGATTCAGGATTCAAATCTGTTAAATTGGAATGTACTTAGCAGTTCAGAAGGACAGTTGGAGAAAGCGTCTCATTGTTCTTGAAGATTTTCATCTCAGCTGTTCACATCATTGCTCCTCATCAGACTCAGCTCACTTATATTAGGGTTAGGGTTAGGGTTAAGGATAGGGGTAGGGAGATTTAGAGAAGTGAGAGTCTAAAACAACAAGCCCATGAAAATATTAACCATTTTAAATAGAAAAGTCTATTTATCACATATTGCATTAGAATGTTCAACAGAGTTTGGAGGGAAAATTCTGAATGCAATTTAATGCGGCTCATGGTGAACTGCTTCTTAAAAACATGGATCCTGTTAATCCAGCCGGTCTCTCCACGGGGACTTTCACAAGGAGAGGATTCTCTCCTAGCACATCCTGTTCTGTGGTGCAGTGTGGATGCTTCAGGGGTTCCACTGATAAAGGTTTTCTGGAAGCAGCTGAGACCCCGAAGGGACACGCTCAGAGGAGAACCAGGCAGTTCCTCCTTGCAAAGGGAAAAACAGTCAGTTCATATTTCTCATATGAAAAACTTCAGAAAATCAAATTGCAAGCTACACTTTTTCATGGTTTACTTTTTTGTGGTTTGAAAAATGTTACACTATGAGATTTTTGGATATAAACCTCTGAGTCAGGATACACAGAAGACAATTTTAATTTTGCATTTTTGGTATCAAATAGATGCAGATTCTATTTTTTTTTTTGACAACCAGGTCATGTAAATAAAGAGAAATTTGAGCAAAAGATAATCTTCTTTATTGATCATAAGGTTTTGTGGGGATTTTTATGTTTCTTTACTCTCTAATAATACTGTGAATAGAAAGATAGCTTTCTTTAAATTCATAAAGAGTATAAAGACAACTGGGTGTTTAGTGCTTAAGATACTTGGAGCTGTCCAAGCTCAGTGGCTTACACCTGTAATCCCAGGACTGTGGGGGGCGTGGGTGGGAGAATCACCTGGGGCCATGAGTTTGAGACAGCCCTGGCAGCATTTCCCTATTCTCAGGAAATTTAAAACAATAGCTGGGCGTAGAGGTGTATGCCTATAGTCCCAGATACTCTGGAGACTGAGGTAAGAGAATCACATGAGCCCAGGAATGTGAGGTTGCAATGAGCAGTGAGTTATGATCAAGCCTGGGCTCTCCAGCCTCAGAAAAATAGCAAGCCCTTAACTACACACACACACACATACCTGCAGCTAAAAGAAACGGTTGCCACAGTATTGTACTTACAGTTATATTACATATAAAATAACACATACTCTAGTTAAATTTCATATAATTCTCCCTGCAAATTTGAGCTGAAGTCAAAGTCTTCCAAAGCAGTTGAACAGAAGGCTGCTTACAGTATGGGGACTGGCCTATTGATCCATTGGAGAGGGAAAGTAGTTGAATCTGAATCTTTTGGCACATAGTAGGCTCTCAACAAATAATTACTGAATCATCCTTAATCCATCAGCCAGTAATTCTAGCCAGATTTTAAATAGAGTATGAGCAGGATGGACACAAACTGTCAATACAATTAAATTTTAGCCTTGGTTATCTTTGGCAAATACTAAATGCTCCCATTTAGCTCCCAAATGTTCCTTTCATCCATGCGTTAGAATATTTATCAGACTGCTGTAATCATTTTGTCACGTGTTTGTCCGCCCCACTAGACCACCGTCGCTGCCTTTCTCCGCCTCAGCCTGGCGTCTGGCACATGGTGTGCAATAAATATTTGATGGATGAAGGAACAAGTAATACGTATCTGGAGAGCAAACATTCCAGATGCGTTACTAATTGAGACGTCAGGAATCTCTTCAACTTTCCGAAGAAAAAAAGAACGGTAGTGCAATATCCTTTTCAAGATTTCTCAGGCCCTTTGTACTATTTTGGTTTATTTTTCCGTTCTTCCAACGAAGTGGGTAAACTGGTTTCTTCTGCTGAAGTTCCAGACATGACCACATGATGGCGCAGGCGCTGCACCATAAACCCAGAAGCAGCTGAGCGATGTGGATCCCTGGGCTCTTCCCTTACCTCTGTCTTTATTCTTCCTGCCCCTGTTCTGTGGCTGTTTCCCCTCAGGTCCTCCTTCCCATACATACAACACTTGCCAAGAAGCTGTCAGAACAGAACTGGGGTACTGCCCACCTGAAGCTGGTATTTTCTTTGTTCTCTGACAAGCCAAATTCTGTGGATTCCTCCCAACTTAAAAAAATACAAATCTATGAACAGTTTGAATGCTGTTTAAACTGTGTATTCTTAGTTCGAGATACAGATATTTTTATTTTGCACTTCATTAGTTAGCCCCTGCAAGTGCCTGTCCTTCCCAAACAAAATAACCAACAAAGCAAATCGTGTCCTGGTCAATTATTAGAAAATCTCAGCTAAAAAAAAATTGAGACTTGAGCCTTTGTCAGCAAATACAAAAGGGGTAGATGATCGGCGCCAGGGGTAGATGATCGGAGCCTGTGTTCCATGTGGGACCCTGCACTCAATGTAGCCTGAAAACCTGAGAGAAAAAATAAATTACTTGGAAATTACCTACCTGCTAAAAACTAAAGTTGAGTTCAAAATGTAGGGAATTGATGTCATTTTTTTAAAAATAGAAAGGAGATTATGGTTTCACTGATGTAGATTTTTCTCTTTTTATTGATCAAGTGAATATTATATATACATATACTGTAATTCCCCAAGTCTTACGTCTTGTGATAAACAATTTTATTGAGATATAATCCACATTTAACAAAATGTATCCATATAAGTAAATAGTGCAGTGAATTTTGATAAGTGTATGGATAGTAATGTAAACACCACCACAATCAAGACAAATACTTTTCCGACGCCCAAGAAAGTTCCCTCACGCTTTCCCAGGCCAATCCCTATTTGCGTTGATCCTATTTCTATTAGGTAAGAATATTTTAACCTGAATTTGACCTCACGTAAATGGACCCACACCGTTTATATACTCTTTTTGTGACTGGCTTCTTTTCCTCAAGATGTTTTTGGTGTTCATCCATTCAGTAAAGCATACTAACACTTTATTCTTTTTTACTGCTGAATAGTGTTCAATATATGAATATAACACAATTTTTTTTATTCAGTCGCTCGTAGACGTTTGAAATGTTTCCAGTTGGGGTATGATAACTAAAGCTGCTATGAACATTCTTATGCAAGTACTTGTGTGGACATATGTTTTCGTTTATTTTGAGTAAATACTTGGAAGTGAAATTTCTGAGTTATAGGTTAGATGTCTATGTTTAATATTAGAAGAAACTGCCAACATTTGTCGAAGCAATTGTATTCGTTTTCTAGAACTGCCATAATAAAGTACCACAAACTAAGTGAATCAAAATGGCAGGAATTTATTCTCTCACAATTCAGGAATCCAGAAGGTCAATATCTAGGTGTCTTCAAAGCCAACCTCCCTCAGAAGGCTCTAGGAAAGACTGCTCCTGGCCTCTTCTAGCTTCTGGTGGTTGCCGGCACCCTTTGGCATGCCTTGGGTCGTGGCAGCATAAGTCCAGTCCAGCTCATCTGTCTTCCCTGTGTCTCCTCCGTGTCTCAATTCCCCTTTTCTTACGAGGACACTGTTGGATTTCGGGTCCATTCTAATCTGATATGGCCTCATTCTAACCTGATTATGTTTCCAAGTGAGTGTACATTCTAAAGTCCCAGTTGAACATGAATTTGGGGACACACTACTTCATTAGTACAGACAATCTTTAATATTTAAGTCAGACAATCTTACAGCTTCCACCATCCCTTAGGAGAGTTTCAGTTTTATCGCATCCTTACCAATGCTGGGTATTGCCATTGTCAGGTTTAAAATTTTAGACATTGGGGCAGCACCTGTGGCTCAAAGGAGTAGGGCGCTGACCCCATATGCTGGAGGTGGTGGGTTCAAGCCCAGCCCTGGCCAAAAACTGCAAAAAAAAAAAAAATTTTAGACATTGTAATATATGTGTATTGGTATCTCATTTGGGCTTTAATTTCCTTTTTCTTTTATAGATAGAGTCTCAAACTTCTGGACTTAAGTGATCTTCCTACCTCTGCCCCTCCAGTAGCTGGAAATACAGGCAAATAGCGTAGAGCCCGCATGGAGCTATAATTTTCAGTTCTTTTATGATTATTGGCATTGGGCATCTTTTCACGTGCTTTTTGGCCATTTAGGGATCTTCTTTTGAAAAGATTTGTTTGTCTTTTGTCCATTTAAAAATTGGGTTCTTTTCCTTCAAGTTGCTTTGTGGAAGTTGTTTATATTATACGTGTAATAACCTGGATATACATCCTATGTCAGTTACATGTATTGCAAATACTTTCTTTCCTGGATCGAGGCTTCATTTTTCACTTTCTACAACGTCTTTTGATGTGTGGATGTTTAATTCAGATAAAGTCCAAGTTTTAACTTTTTCTTATGGGTAGTGCTTTTTGTGTCTCCCCTGAGAAACCTACCCAAGCCTAAAGCTGCAGAGATTATATTTTCTTCCAGAATCTCTATTGTAGCCATTTTATTTAGATCCATGATCTGTGCTAAATTAATCTGTGCATATGGGATGAGGTAAGAGTCAAAGTTTATTTTTTCCCACATTTTTCTAGTTGTTCTGGCTCCACTTGCTGAAAAGACTCTTCTTTCCCCCAAACAGCATTGGCTGAAAATTCGTTGACTACGTTGTATTGAAAATGAATTGATGGCGCCAGTTTTGACCCCACCTGTTTGTCTGGTCATGCCGCATTGCTCTAATTCCTGTAGTTTTAAAGTCCTACAGTCAGATAGTGGGGGTCCTACAGCTTTGTTCTTTGGGGGAATAGTTTGGCTATTCTAGATCCTTTTCTTTTCCATATAAATTTCCAAGTTACATTTTGGTTTCTACCAAAGAAAAGGAAAATACCTGTTTGCATTTTACAGGAATTGAATGAACCTATGGTAACTGGTCTTTTAATAGTTCATGTGTAAAATCAATTTCTTGCTGAGAAAGCCTCCCTTTCTAACCTTATTTCACGTTCCCTGAATTGTCTCGTCCCCTCTCTTGTGTACCTCTCTGAAGCCAGATCAGAACTTATTTGGAAAATCTTGGAAACCGTCCAGTTTTTTTTAAGTGAATCTACCTTGAAAAAAGAAACATTTCCCCAATAATTTAAATCTAGAAAGGAATTTTTTTCTGACACTAAAAAGAAAATACTTACTTACAATACAGTAAATACTTTACTTCAAAAATGTTTTGCAAGCTTTTCTAAAAATGTTCATTTCCATTTTATTTAACTATTAGCTTCTAAATACATCTCCATAAACTAGGTTTGGTTAAAAAAAAAGTCTAATCATTTGAAATCACTCTATTTACCTTATTAAAATTTAAAAACAGATTTATCTTTACATCTCTCTCTCTCATTGCACTAACCACTTTAATTATATGTTTGCTATATCTATGTACAGAATGTCTGAAAAATAAACCACACAGAAAAAAAAGGAATCTGACATTTTACTTCTCAAATGTTTTCAATCTTAGGTTATTCTCCGTCTTGCTTGTGTTTCTTTCCATGGGAGATAGATCACTGTGAAGGAAGTGGACTCTTGCAGACGGTGTCTCATGACTGTGACAGCCCTACACCTCTTTCAGATATCCTGTTCCATGACAGTGAAATATGATGACAAAACCAATCCAGCTTCTCCACCCTCCCTGAAACTCCCACCCGCTGTGTCCCTATGTCTCCCTCATCTCCAGGGACTGAAACCACTGAATTGCAGCCTACTGTCTTTTATCTTTCAAATCCAAAGGGACACAAGTTTTCAAATTAAGAAATGATTGTCTATCAAGATCATGATGATCCACAGAAACCTTTGGCCCTAACCAAATTGCTGGAAAATCAGTCTCCATGTTGAAAGTGCCACCTGCTGGGATTGTCAGGGAACCTCAAAATACAGCCTGCACATCCCTCACGGACTAACATATTTATAATTCCTATATCCCTTCCACCACAAGAGGTATTTTTTCCTTCACGATAATATTTCTGAAATTAGGATACATTGAAATGTGGATGCTAAATGTAACAGTAATTAGTGTTTCTTCCCCCAAATTAGGGAAATATGTAACTGAAATTACTTTACTGAAATCAATGCAATGAAGTAGGCAAGACTAGACTTGGTTTGAGAATGAAGCAAACGTTATTTACAAGGAAATGAATGAAATTACTTACAAAAATCCAGAAAGTAAATGACTCATAGTCACTGAGGATATTTACAAAAATGTCTAATGGTATGTGGAATTGTTTATATTAAAATATTAATAGACAAAAAACCCATAGACAATAAAATGTGTACTGGGTTAAGCTTACACTGAGGGGCCCGTATCCTGACTGAGAATTCATGATATAGCAGGCCTGGGTTCAAGTCTCCCCTCCGGCCTTTATTTCCTCTGTGATGCTGAGAATGTTGCTTAATCACTCTGAGCCTTAGTTCACGCATCAAAAAAAGCTGAAAATTACAGAAATCATGGGGATGTAAAAATTAATTTAATACAAATCAATCCTTGGCATAGACAATGGGCTCACTTGATATATTTATAAGTTTATAGGGAAAATAAAATAAATCAGAAGTTTATGAGAGAAATTTTTTTCTTCTTCAGAGAGTTTTGCATTTCATAATTTCCAGAGGTAACATTTTATTCCAATAATCAGGTAAACAAACAAACAAAAAATACCAGGCCAGTGCAAGTAGCCAAATGGAGCTATTATAGACATGAAGAAAATCACTGCTAGGAGGTTCTAGTGTCCGCCCCAAGAGTGGTAGGCCAGTTATCAGAGAGTAGCCCCCTCACAGGCCGACCTGTTTTTCTGTAAGAAATTCAGTGGGCACCATTTAAAGCACGTCAGTAGCTGATATATCAAGACGGAGCACTGTCACCATGAAAATCCTCTATACAGAGTTTTGGCAGGCACAGTGGCTCATGCTTGTAACCCTAGCACTCTGGGAAGCTGATGTAGGGAGATCACCTGAGCTCAGGAGTCTGAGACCAGCCTGAGCAAGAGTGAGACGCACCTCTACTAAAAATAGAAAAACTACCTGAGGACTATGGTGGGTACCTGTAATCCCAGCTACTCAGGAGGCTGAAGCAAGAGGATCCCTTGAGCCTAGGAGTTTGAGGTTGCTGTGAGCACTCTACCCAGCATGATAGGGTGAGACTCTTAGTCTCAAAAATAAATAAATAAATAAAATAAAATCCTCATGCAGAGTTTTTTTTTTTTAAATACATCTAGTTAATAAAAACAGGTGACAGTCCATACTTTTTGCAGAGAGAAATGATACTCTTGAATTTTGCCTACCACTGACCCTTGCACAGCCGGCATTCTAATATGCATTTCAGCAAGGGAAATAACCTTATAAACAAAATAACCTCTTCTTTGTACTAGTAGTTACTATTTTCCTTTATGATCCTATAACACCAAATAATTCTTAATTAGACATAGACAAAAGGGAAATGTACAAAAGAAATCGTTAGAAAGATATGATGAAGCATGACCGTCCTAAATTCATAACTGTCCTATTACAGCAATTAGAAACTGCAAAAGGACCAGTTTTAAATAATATGTAACTTGTCATATATCATATAGTTATGAAACTCCTAATAAAGGTTTGTTACATTTATACATAAAGAATGAATGTAATGCTGCAATTTGATATGCTTAAAACTACTCCCATGGTGAAATAAATTTCTTGGTGGTGGGGCTATATTTTAATATTTCTGTCTTCTCATTGGCAAACAGGTAGTTTAAGTATATGTAGCAAGTATGAATTTGCAACCTCATGTTTAGGTAACAAGAAATAGCAAACTTTATTTTCTTTAATTAACTTAAATTTGACTCCAAGCACTCATCTTAACAGACTGTCAGGAAATCCAACCTCAGTCCATACCGGGGTTTCCCTTCCTCCTCACCAAGGTCACACACTGCAGCAAAGCTTGTGAGTTTGGGTGAGCAGGGCGTGAGCAGAGAGCAAGAACCCTCCTTCTGGATTTGATGACAGCTATGAGATGCTGGAAGTCCAGGTGTCACATCATCACTGCTTCTGTGCCATTCTTGCAGCATTGAACTTCTGCCCAGGAGAAGAAGCTCAGAGTGAGGAGACCCCTCTCCCACCATTCAGGCCCCCATGTCTTCCTGCCGCTGTCAATCAGACTTGAAGGAGGTGGTTTCAGAGTTACCATTTCCTTTACATGATTTCATCTCTATTGGGGGAATAGAATGAAATTTTATATTTTAAACACAGAAAAATTAAAGAAAAATTTATCCTTTTTCCTTATTAATCATCCTGATTTTTATTTCTTAGGTAAGACCATAAAACTTCTGTACTGAAGAACAAAGACAAAATGTTAACTCTTTACTTTTACATTACAATCATGAGATTCTTTAACCTTCTCTACTTCCCTGGCACACACACCCACACTACCAGATCAGGTAGGGGAGTTACTGTGGGGACACCACGGGCGTCCATACAGAGAAAAGCAAGGAGGAGCAGAACACTTGATTTCCTCAGCATTTCCTCATCTATTATGATTTCTCTCCTATCTCTGCCAGGACCAATTAAATAATTTGCAAAGCCAACTAAAAAATGAAAATGCGGACCTCATTTTCAAAAATTTAGAGTTTCTAGGTGGTGACAACAGAACACTCAACCAAACATCAGACCTCTGAGTGTCCAGCCCTGTGTGACTGCACAGATGGCAACCCCCAAATCTGGTCCTGATCACAGTCTGCGTTCAGGTCCTGGTACCTTGTGTATCTGACAGCTCCTGTGATGCTCCTTTGATTGTCCCCTAAGAATCACTTCAAACAAACCCATCATGTACAATGCATATAAAGGAGACATCTGTGTACTGGGTGATGTCCAACTTATGAACATGGATTTCCAGACACTTCATGATCTGACCTCTACTTGTCTGGGTCATCTCCACCTTTTTCCACTTTCTACTTCACATGTTATGTTTCATCTGGGGTTTAAATACCATTTAGATGTCACAGATTCAACCCAGCAACCAAAGAAAGAAGGAATATAATGCCAGATTTTGCTACACACAGAATTCCATTTCCTATTGGTAGAAATTTGTCCCTTCAGAAGATGCCCCGATTCCGGGTAAGTTCACTTGTCAGCACATGGAAAGCTCAAGGAACAAAAACTTAGGTGATGCTTTAAATGATATTGAGGTCTGTATCCACTACCAATGTCATTATTTCTAATCCTGCTGTAGTATAAATTCTCAGAATGTCCTAAACTGTAGACACTTCATCATTCATATATCCTTTGTGTATTTGTTGATCTTCTGAACAGATCTTTATTTTTCACTTTCTATGTGGCAAGCACTTTGACAGGTACTGAGGCCAGAAAAATAAGCAAGAAAAAAGTGGGAAATGATAACTTCTATTTTTAAAGAGGTCTTAGTCTATGTGAGAAATAAGTTACCAAAGTGGTTACAATATCATACACGGGGCCATAATTTATTTAGCCTTCCTATGGGTAAAGTGTTGGATATTTCATATATGTTACCAATCTTCATGCAACCTAAGTATTGATTTAATTTGATAAATGGGAAGACTGAGGCTTGAATAGTATAATTTATCATAGAAAGTAGGTTATGTTGGGGTGGCGCCTGTGGCTCAGAGAGTAGGACACCAGCCCCATATACTGAGGGTGGCAGGTTCAAATCCCAGCCTGGCAAACTGCCGGGCATTGTGCCGGTGGGTGCCTGTAGTCCCAGCTACTTGGGGGGCTGAAGCAAGAGAATTGCCTAAGCCCAAGAGCCGGAGGTTTCTGTGAGCTATGATGCCACAGCACTTTACCAAAGGTGACAAAGTGAAACTCTGTCTCAAAAACAAACAAACAAACAAACAAACAAAGTAGGCTATAAGCTAGGATTTAAATCTATGTTTGATCCTAAAGAACTGTTCTTTCTACTACGTTATGATGCTACGCTTCATATATATTGAGATTGGCGTTCTAGAGCAGGTAAACACACAGGGAAGAGACCACCAAAGTTTATCCCAGCTTATCAAATAGGCTGGGAGGTGAGGATAAGAAGTGAATGCTTGGCACACAAGAGTTAAAGGCAAAGCCCTGACGTGCTACGGGAAGAATACATTGCCAGGCCCCAAAGGGCACTGTGCCTGAGCGACTGTCAGCAGCCTGGAAGGAACGAATCGCACATGGGGACCGGGGACAAATGAAGCCCGAAAGTCAGGGAATGGTCTTTGCAGGATACCTGGAAAGAGCCTGGGGCTTGTTCCTCAGCTGAGAAGGTGCCATTAAAGGGATTTAAGGAGGTAATGACACGCCAGGTCTGAATTTTAGGAAGATTTTTCTGGTACCAATTTGGAGAAAAGATCAAAGGAGGAAAACCTAGGGCAGGAAGGTCACTTGGCAGGCCACTGTAGAGCAGGTAAAAATGAAGACGGCCTGAGCAGAATCATGGGACGAGGAATCAAAGGAGGAATCACAGGTTAGGAGCTGCACTGAGCGACTAATCAGCAAGTGAGGACGCGGAGTGAAGTGGGAAAGAGAATCTCGGCGACTCCTGAATGCTGCCAGCACATCCTGGACTGAACAATCCTTTAACTCAATTATTCACTCAAATCCATAGTGCTACAATTTATTAAAATATCAAGTGAGTGGACCTTTGAAATCTTATCCTCTGTTATATTCTATTTAAGAAACCCCAATTATCTTCTGATCTTCTACTTTTCTCCAGACTGAAACAAACCCTCATCCTGTCTTTTCCGAATCCTGTTGTTTTGCTGTTGTTTCTTTTTTTAATGGAAGGGCGTATTTTTGTTCAATGATTGCATATAGACACGGCTGCCTTCGTGCTTATTCTCTAACAAACCGGGCTCTGTTCCAGGATAAAATATTCCACAGCCCATGCACGTGTAAAATCCTTGCTTTATATGGGCTCTCTACAGTACACAAAGCATTTCCATGAACATGTTCAATTTGATCCCCATTTGAGAGAACCCAGGAGGGAATTAAAATTGATTTTAAAATAAGGAGTGTGTGTCATTTACATTCAAATAGGGATAGAGACCAGGTTACAGGTTTTCTGAAATCATGTTCAATGGTCTCTATAGCTCCCCCGTCTCTCAGCCAGGTCTGAATTTTAGTGATTAGTGACAAAGTAACTTACATGTGCACTGTAAATAAGCATGAAAATTTCCTTTTTTAAAAAGCCGGAACCAACAACTTTCAGGAACTGGCGAGGCTAGGGCTCAAGCCAATTTCTATTAACTAAGGATTCATCTGGTCACTTGAATTTCTCACTCACCCTCCTGAGACACTGTGTGTGATTGGACTCAGGCCGTTTGCACAATGCAGTGGATCAGCTAATTGCCCCGCTGCCTACCATCAGCACAATTGGCTACATTGGTTGGAAAACCAACCCAGGGAATAGGCTATGAAATTGGTATTGGAGCTTTGGCAGCACACTGACGGATCAGGATGTTAAATGCAAAGCTAAAACACAAAGCACAGCTTGTTTGGTTTGGTTTGATTTTTTACAACAGTAATTTCTAGTGGCGGAGACAGATGTTTCTTAAAGTGGCAAGAGATTTGCAAAGCAGAATGTTCTACCACTTACTGTAATTGCTTTATTAATATTGTATGTGTTTATGGCTTCTGTCTTCTGGCTTGTGGCACCTTTTACTTTAAATGACTTTGTGCTTCCTGATGATTGGCAGTTAATCTTGACTTTGGAGATGCTTTGATTCGCATATCCAGCTTCGGCCTGTGTGGCGAATGATTTTACGTGAAGCTGCATTCTTGTTTGCTTTCATTATACTAAAAGCTCTCAGTGGGTGCGGGGACACCATCAGAGACTCTGGTCTCCCTAGCAAAGGAACCTCCAGGGAACTGAGAAACACCAGGTTACACACCCTGCCACAGAAAGGGACTACTTTATTCCTGGCCAAGTCTGAGGCTTAAAAGATCCTAATCCACAATCTTGAAAAGACAGGATCCATTTGGGGGAGTCAAGTTTGCAACAGACTTAGCCCAAAATAATCTTTCCTTTGATGCTTGATTTATCTTGTTTTGAAAAGTATAGACTGTATTATAATTCACTTCCAATGTGTTACCCAAAAAGGAAAGAAGAAGGAACTAGTAAGGAAATAAATGAAATTAAAGTTAAATTTGGAGAGTTGGATCTTCTGAAGATGTTTCTTAGTTTGCCTAGCGGCCCTCACATTCTCTTCCTTCCCTTTCCAGGCCTGTCAAAGTGGCTGTTCATTCCTCCCCCATACCCTCTCACCAAGCCCCTGTGCAGAATGCCTGCTGACTGAATGTCCTGGGTGATGAGGAGGAAAGGACTCATTTGGGGGAGATTTAGTCTGTTTTAGGCGGAGGCCATTATTATTGTTTAAATTTGCTTAACTGTGGGTAAAGTGCAGGCCCCACCTAGGTACAAGCCATAAGAGATTAACAGAAAAGGCAGTAAAGTCTCCCAAAAGATTCTGATCACCAAGTCATGTCTGAAAACTGCTGGGATTTCCTTCTGAAACCAACCCCAACCGGCCGCAGGAGGTTAATGCATGATGTGGTCAATGTTCTCACAGGGTTGTGACAGTCACAACTGGAGGCCTTTACACTCCATTGGAGGGGGGGGAGCATCTTTCTTTAACTCATGTCGCTAGGAGAAAGCCTACTCGATATTTAATTTTAGTCTAACATGTCACGTTTTTTCCATGCCAAGGAATAGCCTGCCAGTTCTGCATAACTCATTATAGTGGACAAGACTTCCATCAGTTTTGGGGAAATTCTATTGAGAGGTACACACGTATGATATCGCTGTCTGTGGGACCATCCAGCAACACTGGAATTAGGTATTTGTAAGTCAGTTAATATAGATGGTCTCTATATAGATAGATAGAAATTATTTAGTGAGAAGAGGAAAAACACCAAAATAGAGTAAAAACATGTAAAGCGTGAAAAACCCCCTTCACAAGAAGTATAAATAAATTTTAGCTTATAGCAAGTCACAGACATCCCTTCCGTGTTTCAGATTCTTCATCTCTGCCAACTGGCCTTTCTGTAATAATATGTGTGAAATGGGTCCTAGAACAATCAAAAAGGAAGAAACCGGACTGTATCAACACATCCAAGAAACTCCATTATTGTTTCATGTAGTTCAAACATGGTATTAAAAAATTGAGTCAACATCTGTTTTTTAAGTCTCCCGATTTAAAAATATCAGATGGGCTGGGCACAATGGCCCACATCTGCAATCCTAGCACTTTGGGAGGCCAAGGAGATCATTTAAGCCCAGGAGTTCAAGATCAGCCTGAGTAATACAGGGGGAACACATTTCTACAGCAAAATTGTTTTAAATTAGGTGGTCTTGTTGGTACACACCTGTAGTTCCAGCTACTGGGAAAGCCGAAGCAGGAGGATTGTTTGAGCCCAGGAGTTTAAGGCTGCTGTGAGTTAGGAGGATACCACAGCACTCTAGCCCAGGCAATAGAGCAACACCCTGTCTTCTTTCTCTCTCTATCACTCTCACCATATTTTTATATATTATATACATATATATATGTACACACATATAATATGCATATACATATATATGTGGTGACCAACCTTTCAAAATGGATACTGCTGATGGAAAGCTACCCTATCTTGCCTATATATATATGTAGGTATAAGCTATATGACTTATATATATGTATAATATGGGGAAGAGAGATACACACGTACACACATACATATTCCGTTATATATGTGTGTGCATATGCGTATAGATTATATATAAATGATGAGAAGTTACTAGAACCCACACTCAACCCCAAAAATCTACCACCACCTGTTTTTGTCATCCACAATCAAAATCCTCCTCTCCCCCAAAACGTAATCTAATTCTTATCATCTAAAAACATCGAATGCTACTTTGCTTATAAAAAAAGAAAAGCCGAGTGGTGAAAAGTATCTGTTGAAGTTACATTTAATGTACTGAAGCTAATAACACCTTGCAGGTAAGCAGAGATTATTTATAAAGGCCAGGTTAATGTAGAATATTATTAAAATACTGCCATTCTCTCAAGCTGTTCAACTGCACAATCAATCTGATACATTAACATATTGCATAGTTACAAGGCTGCACTTGCAACATTTCCCCCAGATTTTGTTTTCTTTAAAATATTGTGTACAAAAGAGTCATGCTCAAGATATTGCTTATCCACAACACCCCTGAAATGCTTTGACAGCTACGAGACTTTCATTTTTCAGTAACAGAGCTATGTATACATGTATTTGTTCCTCCTTCGTGATTTTTTTTTTCATTCCTACATTTTATTCACTTTCCCTTATGGTTAGTTCTTTGTGGTAACCGACCTTTCAAATGATACTGCTGATGGAAAGCTACCCTATCTTAACTCTGACTGTCTTACATCTGAACCCTTCCTGGTCTGCAGTAAAAATTGATTTTACTTTAAAAAGAAGAAGAAGAAAAAGAAGAAAGGAAGGAAGAAAAAGTAACTCGTAGATATTTTTTTCTCCAATTTCTCATTTTCTTCAGTTCCATGATGTGCAATTCTCAAGAATATTATGTTCCTTGGACTGATCAGGATTCTCTTTCAATAAAACCACAGGACGTAGCTGTTGGGCACCAAGAGGAAATGTCATGAATTCTGCGCCCTGCTACTTGGCAGGAAACTCTGGCTACATTCTTTTTATGTAATGTTTTTTTCACCTCCTCTCCCTTATTGTGCTTTTTTCAACAAAGTTAGACAGTAATAACTAGTACATTTACACACCACAGTTAATGATTATAATAGGACAAGGTAAGAGGATAAATACTTATTAACACAAAAAAGTACAGTATAACCCTACAATGAATAGAAAAAATTATTTCAGCCGTTAATGAAAACATGGATACATTTGACAGAATTATTTAGGGGAAGAAAATCACTTGCATGCCTCCTGGGGGTAAATTAACTGGGTGTGTGTGTGTGTTTTTAATCCTTTCAAGACTGTAAGTCTAATTGTTGTAAACTGCCACCCTCTTTACCTCCTACCCAAGTCTGAGGAGGCACCCCCAAGTTCTGTCTTACCTTTCGGTAGCTAATTTGAGTTTCTCTTCCCAAGATGCACCACAATGCCTGCAGGAAAGGAGGCTAATAATGCCTTCCTCGGAAATTCTAGATTTTCATTCCTGGGGCAAATTGTTGATCGAATAATGAACAATCAAAGAAGTAGCCACTTGGACAAAGAGGAAATGGGGGGCAGCATTTATGAATAGAACAAGGAAAAAGGATATTTTCAGTTACTAGTCCATAGATTATCTAAATTTTTTTCATTAGTAATTAATATTTTAATTTTATGTTTTTGAGACTTTATTATCATGTTAACTTGCTGGTCTAGCCTAATTAAATAAAAGTTATATATATGTATAATCTTATGCATATATATATATAATTTTAATGGGCTTTCCATGATCATTTTATTCTGTGTTGATCTAGCTATGGACCAAGAGCTTTCCCTAAAATATGTGGAATATATTCTTACAAAGAGAAAATATTCATCATATACAGTGAGCTAACCTGTCAAACCCCAGAAGAGAAAATCATCTCAGTTAAATACATCAGGAAATAATTTAATAAGATTTGTAAATGAGCAGGCTAGGGTTAGAATCTGAAACTTTTTTTTAACGCAAATGTCATGAAAGCAAAGAAATTCTCCTGAGACAATTAATCTAAAAAGGAGATTAATTTTATAGTCTTGCAATTTGAGATGAATCACTTAAGGACTTCAGCCCTCAGTGAAATCATAGCACCTATAAAACAACAGAAAAGAAGAGTGTTGTCCAAGATAGCTAAAAATTTGATTCAGGCCGTGTTTAAATTTGCGATTATGATATTTTAAAAAGGAGTAAAATGACTTCCGAGGATGAGGACATACATAGAAATACCATCTTAGAGTTACAATAATATGGACTTTAGTAGATTTCAGTAAGTTCAGAGTAGAAATATGTGAGATTCCACTGCCATAGAATCCAAAAATTACCCAGAAAATGATGAAAGACATTCAACTTTGCAAAAAATCACAAAATGGAAGAAAAACGATAATTATTTTCAGAGCAGACAGGAAAACAATATTTGGAGACAAGTGGCTTAATTGGAGCAGAAGGGGAGATGATGCCTGTAAAAGACGCAATGGAGGAAGGAGTTTGAACGGAACCATCAGATCACTGTGCAGATCTGATCCCTGTGAGAAGAAAAGAGAAAAGCAGGGAGGGAGGGTGCAGGAGTGCGCAGGGAAGCCTCTGACTAACTCTCAGCCCTTCCAAAGTAGCTACAGGGAGACGATTACTGGACAGATGCATCCTCCAAAAACATCCAGGTCCACGGATTGACTGGGACCCTGGCTCAGTCATTGGCTAAGTTTGTGCCTTTTCTCAAAAGCTGAGGTGGATCCCAGTATTGCTAAAAGCTGGAGACTGTTCCCTCTACAGCTAAATGTTCGGTATTTTCTTACCTTCTGGAGGAATTTTCATTTAAGCTTAAATGTCTCTTTGCATGTTAGTTGAGTCGTCTACAAACTATCTTTATAAACTAGATGTTTAAATACCCAAAAAAGCAAGCAAAATGAGAATATATCTAAAAGATCAAAAGACCTTTATTACTGAAGAACAACTCACTAAGTCCAAACCACACTCTCAAGGAAGAAAATTCAGCTCCACCCCCTGGGGAGGGAGTATCTGCCTAAACTTCTAGAACTGCTGAAGGCTGACTTGTCCTTTGTCCTCCACTTAGTTCCTCAATCGTTTACTTAATATCGATATGGGTTCATGGATATTTATTTTGTCCTTTTGATTATAATTCAATCTATCAGTATTTTGTTTGCTCAAGTTGCTCCAACTTTGGCCTTTGGAAGCTACATTTAGACTCCTCTGTCCTTGTATTTAATTTCAAAAATTTTACACTGTTTCCTCATTTAAATTAAAACTTAATTGAGATCCTCAGTTTCTCAGGACCTAAACTATACGTGATGCACATCTTAAGCATTGGCTATAATAACGCACTTTTTAAATGGGAGATCTTCATGGGTACAAATGAAGCTAAATGAGTTGGTGGTGTGTATACCCTGTTTCTGTCAAATTCCCTCTCTTAACCTAGTCACCTTCCAGAATCCAAAGACAGCTCTCAGTAAGAGCTAAAGATAACTCCTTGTTGCCTTTAAGCCTCAGGTACTGGAATTTACTAAACACTCCCCTAAATACCCAGAAACAAAGAGAAACCACTCTCATTTTAGAACAAAAAAAATGTCCTTGGAAAGAATAAATACTATTGGTTATTAGAAGCAGAGATCATTTTCTTCAGTGGATGCAATAATGTGAGAACTAATTAAGTTGTTTAACTTTATGGAAAGATTTATTTGAACATATTTTTCTAGATGTTGAGGATGGAGGAAACTGTTCTGGCATTAATAGGGCCAGGGACAAGTGTGACCTGACGCTGGTCTTGTGAACTTGGATCCGTGGTCCAGGCTGGTAGGAGCTGTTTAGATGCAGCTCCCTCGAAGCACAAAGTGATTTTCCTGGACAACACAAGTTCATCCTGGAGCCACACAGTTTCCTTGAGTTTTCTGACCCCATGTGTGACCCTTAAAACCTACTTGGCTGCAGGATGTGGCCTTCAACCCTTTACTTTGCTTAAGGAAGGAGGGAGCTCCGTCATCACAGGGATTCCTATATTTGGACTCTTGAATTGCTGCTCCTTGAATGCACTTTCTTTTCTTGCATTAACTCCATGCACAGCTCTGTGTTCTTCCTTAGGGTCTTGTTCTGCTGAGTCCCAGTACCCGCAACCACAGGGGCACGTCTGATTTCAATAGCATGGGCTCTGCACAGAGCTGAGCACTGTCTTCACCATGGATACTTCTGCCTCTTCTTTCTTTTCCATGGATGAAACCTCTGCAATAAAAGCCTCATCCTATTTTTCAGTTTACTCTTCACGAGAGCCTCTGTCATGGGAACTGGACATGTTCCCAGAATTTCTGCAAATCGTTTGTTCCTTCTTTGAGTCAGAGCTCCCCTCTCCATCTTATTTAATCCCCCTATTTTATTGTCTCTCACTTATCTCTTAAGCTCCATTCTTTCTCTTGAGTTAATTAAAAGATTCTTGTCCATTGCTATCCTCCCAGTCTGAGAGGATCCCGTTCATGGTAATCTGGCTGCCTTCACCCAAGGGTTGGTGCAGGAAAAGATTACTGTAGCTGTGTGTTCCATGAATAACACATAATCACAGTAATCCTACACTGATGATATGTTCTTCTGCTTGCCCAAGTATATGATCTGGGTGATTTAAAGATCCTTCCAGTTTCTGTTCTCCTTGAGGCCTATTGATAAGGCATTCTGTGCGTGAGTCTCCAAGTTTAGTTTCCTAGTAGAGGCAGCCCCAGTTCCCTTCACTACATAGCTTTCAAGGCCCCTTGATCGGTTGTATTTTGGACTCCTCTATGCAGCAGGCCATTGCCCAGGTCCTCACCTACCTTGGACTATGCCGTTCTTAAGTAAAACTTTTGGTAGGGTGGCAGGACATCAAATGGGCCTGTGGCATCCATGGGTAGATCAATTTAGACAAAAGAAAGTGAAGTCAGACAAGGACATAAAGCCCAAAGAAAAACAGAGTCAAGTTGGGAAACAGGTTACAGAATCTGAGCATGTTCTGGGGCTATACAAAGGCAAGTGGTGAGGATGAAAGATGGTCCATGACCAGTGTGGAATCCAGTGTCAAATGTGGCTCTACTGGAAGGAAGGCACCAGTGGCGGTGGTGAGCAAAGAGAGAGTGAGGGAGTGGTTTGTTACAATGCTGAGGTGGAGATCAGAAGAAAGGAGGCCACGGTGAGGAGCACCTGAGTGGAGGTGGTAGAAAGAGAGCAGCAACTGTCTCCACCTCCCCATGTGATGAAGGGTCCGCATTCATGGTGGTTCTGTCATACCCTTTGGGGCAAGGATTTTACTGAACTGCTCTGGAAAGCTTCCCTCAATGAAAAACATGTGAAGGGCCTCCAGGAGCTAAATACATTAATCCCCAGGAAGAACAGTGTCAGACAGGCCGGTGTACCTAGCAGAGGCCTCATCCGTATTGCTGACATTGTGCTATCCTTTCCTTCCTCGCCCCAAACCTTGTTCTCGTGTTCCTTTCCCTTGGGTTCTCTCTTGGAGGTCAACGCCAGGCTGCAGTGGGGCCTGCAATTCCAAAGGGCAAGTTAGGAAGAAAAATAGGAAAAAGAATGTAAAATATTAATCATGTTTTTTTGAAGAGAAAGATTCACTGCCACCCTGGAATCTTTCCAAAAATTTATTAAAACTGGGAAATTAAGAGCACGAATTCTATAAGATGAAGGTAGGAGGAAAGGATCTTGGATGCAGTGCAGAATGTTCCATTAGGAGTAGATTTTTTCTGGTTAGACTGTAAAATCCAAGGAATTAGGATTTGAGGCTGAAGAATCAATGACAACAATAGTGAGGCTCCTGTATGTTCATTACGTTATGTTTACGAAGTACATCCACACCCATTATCCTGGGTGACCCTTCCAACCATCTTGTGGGATTTTTGAGCCAGGCACTGTCCCAGAAAAGGATCCTGAACTTTTGTGAAATTAAATGACTTCTTAACAATAGTACCCAGAAAGAGTGCCTCCAAATATTCATTACACTTGGCTAGGCCACGGTGCCCAGATATTTGGTTGAACATTGTCCTGGATGTTTCTAAGAGGGTTTTAGGGAGATGAGATTAACATTTTAATCCAAAGAATTTGAGTAAAGCAGATTTTCCTCCATAAGAGGCGTGGTCCCCATTCAATCCATGAAAGGCCTATACAAAGAAATACTGCCCTCCCCCAAGCAGGAAGGAATTTTCCAATGGATGGTCTCCACGTTCTATACATAACATCCACTGTTCCTGGGTCTCCAGCCTGCCAGGCCACCCTGTAAATTTTGAACTGGCCAGCCTCCACAACCATGTCAGCCAATTCTTTAAATACATCTCTCTGTATACTTAGACATATTGGCTCGGTATCTCTGGAGACTCCAAACACACCCTGCCTCTCATCCCCTAGCCAGAAAACAGGCCCTACTATCCAGCCCCATCATCCTTTCACTCTCATGGATGATCAGAGCAGGGAATCTGATACTCTCCACGTTCTGATTTCCTTTCTATAGACCCTTTCTGTGGTTCCGTTTCTGAGATGGATTCTCTCTAAAAATCAGTATCACTGGAGATTGTGGATGTGGGCCTTGATAGAAAGGAGAGTATAAGGTTAGCCCTTGGAAACCATAGTGTTGAATAGGCAGAATTTTACCTGTTAGTAGGTCACCTTTGATCCTTTTCCCAGCTCTCTGCATTGATGCTGAAAGACAAGAAAATATGAAGAGTCTTCAACTTAGCTCTCACTCACCACTCTTGGCAAGCTCAGACATTCATTATTCATGAATAATAAGCCTTTCTGGATTGTGCTAATTAAGCTCAGTTTTTCTTCCCTGTTATTCATTTTTTAAAGTGGATAAAACAATTTTCTATTGTTCCCTCTTTGGAAACACTCAAGTAACAAAGATTTCCTGCATGCTGTCCCCACTCGGCATTTCTACCAGTAGTTCTCCATGGATGAGGAGTGCAGGCATGCAGGTCATCAGGGGGTCTGAACTGCATTTCACAGGATTCTGCTTCTTAAGCATGATGGGGCAGCATCTGACCAGAGCTTAGGCTTAGTCTCCAGATCAGCCATACACATGGAGCATTGTCCTCAAGACACCTAAAGTGGAAAGGCTAATGATGACCAGTGTTGAGGATCTGCTCTATTCAGGGGTCTAGAAATCTTCCAAGTCAGTCTATCAGCCCTGAATAAGGTATTTGGAATCTACCCTAGGAACCTCTGCCCTACCCACGTCTGTGAGTTTTGCATGGAAATCTGCTCACCACTCTAACTTCTGTCCCACCAAGCTTTTTTCCTTGAAATGATGGTGTTCTACTATTTCCTGAGTTTTCATCTCAAGAGTCTCTCTGCTCAAACATGACTTAGAAAATTAATAACAAAAAAAAATAAAGATTAATCTCTTTTGCAGGTTGGATTTAGGACTTCTTATCTGATTTGGATCTTTTTTCTTCTCAATGTTGATGAAAACAAGAGGTCACCCTAAAAAGGAGGTAGAATAATAAGTCAGTACCCTAGAAAGTAAAGTTTGAGCTCATTCAGGGACAGAAAGTGTCTCCAAGAAAAAAGAAAAAAAATTTTTAAAAACACCTCAGAAGCACATGTCATCAGAAACATGTTGCCCTCACAGGCAACTGGCCTTAAGAGTGCACACTCTCCTCCAGGGTTTCCAACTCTATCCTTTTATATATACATATGCATACACACATTAGTACAATTTTCTATTTATTTCACATATAATCCAGATATTACTGGGGTTCATCTTTCATTCTTTAAGATCTTGGCTTTGAATTTATCAGTTCTGTAGCCATGAAAGTCTGATGTTTGCCCTAGAACTTTTACTAATTCATAAGAATTGGCACTCTGAAATCTTCTAGGCTAGCTTTGCCACATAATCTATTATATTTTAGCCTTGTAACATCTCAGTCACAGACTTCAGCCTTTCCTTCAAGTGTCACCAAAGCATGTTTTTTTTTTTTGTTTGTTTGGTTTTTGTTTTTTTGAGACAGTATCTCACTCTGTCACCCTGGGTAGAGTGCTGTGTTGTCATCATAGCTCACAGTAACCTCAGACTCCCAGGTCCCAATGATTCTCTTGCCTCAGCCTCCCAATTTTTCTATTCTTACTAAAGACCCAGATAATTTTTCTATTTTTAGTAGAGACAAGGTCTTGCCTTTGCTCAAACTGGTCTCAACTCCTGAGCTAAGGCAAACTACCCACCCACCTCAGTCTCCCAGAAGGCTAGGATTCAGGCATGAGCCACTAGACCTGACCCCAAAGCATGTTTCTATCATAAAAAACCAACAAACAAAAAATGCATTAGTGAGCAGTGTAGCCTATATTGAAGATTCTCAAGATTCTACACAGGAAATAAAGGAGCAGAGGGTATACTCCCTATCCCACCACCCAATGTAAATTCTTCTCTCTCTGTAATTATTTTTTCATCCAAATTTCCTTTTGCTCTGCTCTGCCCTTGTCCCTTCAGGCTCTCCCCCTCCCCCTTCCACTGAAGCAGTGTCCTGTCCTGCTTGTGCCTCTTCCCTCTCTCCCAGACCCTCATACCACCATACCATAAGACCACTGTGGCCACCACTGTAGTCTGAATTCTCTCTTTATTCAGCTCTTCCCAGTCCCTCCACCAACAAGAATAGCCAGATTCAGCCAGATCTGGAGAGTGAGTAAGGCCTAATTTTTAAGGGTGGGGTTGGAACCATGTAGAGTAATATTTTGTGTGTGAATGTCTTAAATCACATCCACAGTTTACTCCTTCCGTGAAGGTTTTCCTAATTGTTCCCATTTACCTGATAGTTTTGCATAAAATCTCTTGCAATATTTATTACAAATAATTAATGGAGTCATTATATCACGTTCATGCAAGGAATCTAGTCTAGAATCTAGTGCCTGATGATCTGTGGTGGAGCTAAGGTGGTGATGTTACTGCTGGGACCATCCAGTTCCAGGAAAACAAGCTCCAGGCTCCTAGGGATTCTGCATTAAGATGAGTTGTATAATTATTTCATTATGTATTATGATGTAATAATAGAAATGAAGCACACAATCAATGTGATGCACTTAAATCACCCCTAAACCATCCCCCCACTCAGCCTGATCTGTGGAAAACTTGTCTTCCATGAAACTGGTCCCTGGTGCTGAAAAGACTGGGGACCACTGCTCTGGAGTGATTCTCTCTGCCAAGACAGCAAACTTCATTCTTCTTGTTTTTCCATGTTAATAGCATCCACTCCATAGAACTGATCTGCAATGGACCATCTCCGAGGAAGACCCATCGCATTTCAGATTTTTCAGAATGATCCTTTCACGCCACATTTTCCTCTCACTTTGAAGCACCCCTGGTTATGTGAGGTCAGCAGGTCCCATCCAAGTTCTATTTCTCTTCAACATTTTTATATGTTGGCATAAACCTGCCCCATGATTTCCTTGCTATATATCATGTTGCCTTGTGGTACTTCTCCCTGATTCTTTATTTCATCTCTGAAAGTCAATTTATAGTGATCATTTCCTACTATAGAAACATTTTGTGGCCAGCCTCCTTCAGGAGAGAAACCAGTTGTCAGGTGCACATATCCAGTCTTTATCTATCAGGTTAAATATCTGGAGAGAATTTTGTGTTTGCCTGGAGGTTTTGAACTGCATTTGAAAGTTGCAACCTCCCAACTCCAGGGATGAAGGATGTACGTCCTGGGTCTTGATTGAAGCAATGGAAATTCCCATTGGAAAGCTTCAGATAATAAAATGTAAGGTTCCATTATGTATCCTAGTGATACATATTGCTAAATGACCTTACACAAGAAAGGAAAAAGGCAAAGGTTTTGACACTTGCACATATATTTATCGAAATACAGAAATGTTTTTAGAGAAACTTTTTAAATAACGTTGTTTATATCAAATCAAATTTCTTCCCAATGTTACTTTTAAGAAATCAGAAGAAAACTTAGCATTTTAGGGCTTTTGTATAACAAAATCACAGTTGAGAAGCAAGAAAAATTTTTTAAAATCAGATATCACTGGAAATAATGTGATCATCCCTATTTCTGCCCTCTGCCTCCCTTCTCCATGAAAAAAATAATTGCTCGTATTTCCTAGAAAAACAAATAAGGGGAAATTTTAAGAATGGAACAAAAAAATTAGAAAAATGTACATCGACCTTGGAAAAGCTCTGAGGAGTTTCTACCTTATAAGAAACTGAGCCCCAAAAGTTTGTCCAGGACTGTATCCTGTTTCCCTTTCTTTTACTTCCGTGTATCCAACCTTCATTGAGCTACTACCAGATGAAGGGACTATGGCAGATGCTGGAGAGATAAAGAAGAATAAGACAAAGCTCTGGCCAGAACAATTCTTTCCTTGAATATTTTCAACTATCATTCCAAAGGATATAACCCACCTACCAGTTAGCATTCTTCAGGTTCTTGCTTTTCTCCATCTGACATGGACATGACCTTGCTAATATTAGTTGATACTTGTTTACATGAGTGCTGTTAGGTCCGCCCATCTATCCATCAGTCCGTTCATCTGTCTGTCCGCCCATCTATTTATCCTATCAGCTGAAGATGCCACTCTGTTGCCTAGGGTGTCAACTTGCCTGATTTATTGGTTGGCCTCGCATAGGCATGTTTAATTATATTACTGTTTCTCATAGTGAATGGTCTTTTGTCCAGAGGGTAAATAGTTCTGAGTTATGTTAAATGAGAATCTGGAAAGCAGTGGTTTTTATTCTTGTCCCCTCTGGGGTGATCATTTTGTTAAGGTGCTTCCTCTGTCATTTATTAAAGCTATAAAATGACATTTTAAAATAGTACCATGTAATCAAATCTTCTCAAAATACCAGAAAAGAATTAGCAAACCTCTAAAACTTGAGTCTTCACATTTTTAACGGTTGGTCTCTTAATTAACAGCTCAGAGATCCCACCAGCTGTCAAAATAATTATGCCATCTTCTCGCTTAATTTTAATAGGACCTGAAAAAAATACCCTTTTTTTTTCCCCACCACTTGGAGATCTGTTCTTCTTTCCACCTCACTTTTCTCCTAACGTGTTTCAGTACACATCTTAACCCAAAGGGAAATGAAGAGAAGGCCTGGCGGGTGCTGTTTGTTGTTTGTTTTTATTTTTGTTAAAATACAAGTGACTTTTGGATAGGGAAGGGCTCCAGAATAAAGGGAGCAGCCTTGTTAAAATCTTGAGCTCTGCTCAAACACATCCTCAAATGATTAAATTCTGCTTATGTCTGTTCTGGTTAAAAATTATAAGCTGGGTAGTTTAAAGCCAACTCCCATTGACTAATAAAATGGAAAATATTGGGGTAGCCCAGATACTAGGTTTTTGTTAACGTTTCTTTATGAATTACAATGTGAAATGTTCACTATAAGTGACAGTAAACAAAAGTTAGATTAAAAAAATTGCCTGGAGGACATGTGAATCACTGTAATTATGGAATCTGTTTCTGCCTCCAGATAAAGACTACTAATAAATTTGAAGCACATTAAATGTAGCTGCTGATACAACACTAAATATTGATATAAAACAAAACTCAGAATATCTTTTTTTTTTTTTCCAGCCTGAATCTTTAGTCCAGTCTGGCGGCTCTATGTTACTCAGACTTTCATAAGGGAAAACTTCTTTATTTTTTTAGATTCAGCAACAACAGAAAACTCTATATCTATCTAATCATAAGACACTATTATTACAGTTTACAAGAGATAACAAATAAGGCAGTATAGTTACCAGGGATTCTTGAGGGATTCTGTACCATGTTAAGCCCTCCAAAAGATCAACTAATTATATGATGATAACAGTCAAAAAGGAACATGAGCTTGCTGTTGCATTTTTTGGTGTTTCATATAAGCCACAAAATTTAAGCATCTGCTTATACTTTGCTTTAGGAAATAATATCTGATCTTTTATTTCCAATTGATTACATGCCTCCCCGCTCTATGCTTGCCTCCCCAACGTACCTCTATCTTGAAAAACTCATGAAAAAGCACAACACTCTTTGTGATTGGCTTTGCTTTTTACTCTATGCTGAAAATCTAGAAAGTGGGGTATAATCCAAGGACCCCCAGTCTGGGAACTGGACAAGCTGGACGTTAGTTCAGTCTCTTCCTCAAGTTAGCTATGAGAGCTGGAGAAATTCATTTGCTCTCTCTGTACTTCTGTGTTTTCATTTGTGAAATGAGAATTTCACAACCATAAGCACAGCACCACAAAATAGGACTCTGTAAGCTCTAGCACCTCCAGAATGTTGCCAAGTTTGAATCCTCTGTATCTTTATTTTTTAAGTTTGGTTATTTTCTGTGTGACTTCCCCAAGAAAACGAGAAATGAAGGGAAACGTGCTGTGGCTCATTGAACTAGATAGTACTTGATTATAACGGTTAACCCAGCACAAAAAAAATGGATTTGAGTCAGTTTGCAGATTCCAGTCACTCTCTCTTCTGTGAATCCTGACTTCTGGCAACCTGGTTTTCCTTAACATGGTCTGCATTTTGGCTCTCTCCTTCATGCCATTTCTCCATAGCCCCATTCCTGGCTGGCTGAGGACCCCACTGTTCGCCATCATCTACTGCTGAGCCCCACATTACCCCATACCTGCTCCCACTGTTAAGAAACCAGCGGCATTCCCTAAAGCTGCTCTCCCTGGCCTCAGTCATGTTCCTGTCCATCTTCTCTCTTTTTCATCCATCTAGATTAACACTGTCCTGTAGAATTTTTGGCAAAGAAGGAAACATTCTATGTTGCCCAATATGGTAACCATTAGTCAGATGTGACTATTAAGCTCTTGAAATGGGCGTGAGCCACCATGCCCAGCAGCTATGAATGCTTTTTAAATTTGAAGAATATAAGCCTGTAATCCCAGCACTTGGGAGGCTGAGGCAGGTAGATTGAGCTCACAGATTCAGACCAGCCTGAGCCAGAGCGAGACCTCGTCTCTAAAAACAGCTGGGCACTGTGGCAGGCGCCTGTAGTCCCAGCTACCTTGGGAGGCTGAGGTGAGGTGACAGAGAATCCAAACACCAATTTTATTTAACTTTAATTACTTTAAAGGTAGATTAACCACTGGTGGCTAGTGGCTAATTTATTGGGCACTGTGGCTCTAGATTATACCATCTTTAGCTGTCCAGTTCCCCTTAGATGTTTTACTTTTTACAATATTACCTCAAGGACTTAAAAAAAATGAAGACATGCCCAAGTTCCATCCCCAGATTTCCAATATCATTGCTCAAAGGGGGCTTAGGAGTAAATATTTTCAAAAGGTTCCCCAACAATTCTAATGTGTAGCCAGGGTTGATAACTATTGCTCCAGGAAATTGACTCAGACGTTCCATTTCTCAGAACTTGCTTGGTATTTCTGAAACCCTGCATACCAGCCTGGATCAACCCATTTCTTTCACTCCTACCTTCCATTTTCTTCACCAAATTGTAAGTATCTCTTCCTGTTTTGTCCACTGAGTCTGCCATAGCACATGCCAAGTACTGGATAAGTTTTCAGTGATTGAATCATTTTCATTTGTTGTTCATATTCTTTTTGTTTGTTTATTTTTTGAGACAGAGTCTCACTTTGTCGCTCTTGGTAGAGTGCTGTGTTGTAACAGCTCACAGCAACCTCTAACTCTTGGGCTCAAGCAATTCTCTTGCCTCAGCCTCCCAATGTAGCTGGGACTACAGGCGCCTGCCACAATGCCCAGCTGTTTATAGAGATGAGGTCTTGCTCTGTCAGGCTGGTCTTGAACCCATGAGCTCAGGCAACCTACTCACCTCAGCCTCCCAAGTGCTGGGATTACAGCCTTATATTCTTGAAATTTAAATAGCATTCATAGCTGCTGGGCATGGTGGCTCATACCTATAATCCCAGCATTCTAGGAGACCAATGTGGGTGGATTGCTTGAGGTCATGAGTTTGAGACCAAACTGAACAAGAGCAAGACCCCCATCTCTACTAAAAATAGGAAAACTGAGGCAAAAAAATTACTTGAGCCCAAGAGTCAGAAGTTGCTATGAGCTATTATGATGCCATGGCACTCTACTCAGGGCAACAGCTTGAGACTCTGTCTCCCAAAATGAAAAAGCATTCAAGCATTCATACCTTTTGATTTTACAAATCCAAAAGGAAGTTAAACTCACATAGGTTTTTGTTCTGACTTAAAACCATCAGTGTTTATTGTACCTAGTCTATTAATAAAATACTTCTGGGCTAGACTGCAGTTCCCTGAGAGCAAAGACCATCGTCATTCACTGCTGTATCCCTAGTGCCTGGTACTTAGTCTGACACATAGAGGTACTGAATTTGTTGAATGAATAACTTAATGACAGAGTAAGTACTTGAATAAATGCGCTTAAAATCGTACAAGCATATTGTCCATGAAAAGTGAGCCTTCTTTCAAAATGTCAAAGACAGACTGTGTCTTGAGGAGACACACATGTGTATATGTGTGTAATGTATGTGCATGCACGTGCGCCTGTGTGTGTGAATGCGTGTGGTGTGTGTACGTTTGAGATGCACAATGATTATAAGCATTTTTAAGAGCATCCAACTGCTGAGTATTCCAAAGGATCCCTCAGCACCTCTTGGTTCTGCACAGCTGGTAGCTCTGCCTTCCACAGCTCCAGTCCTGGGAAATATGGTATTAATACTGGGTGAACAGATGGTGTAGGGTGTGTTACTTAAGACAGTTTTGCCAGGAGGTAAATTTATGCTTTATAAATGTACTTCAAAACTATGCTATTTGATTTAATCACTTAATGCAAAGACAGCTGCATACTATATTTGCCTTAACTGCAGTTATATGGGTTATCTGCCAATCTGTTAATTATAGTATTTTGAAAGACTTCAGGAAAAAAAACAGTAATTATACAGATTGGGGGTGGGGGAGGAGGAAAATTTTTGAAGCCTAAATTCAGACATTCATTCCCAGCTAACACAAAGTTATTGAAGATTTAGAAAACCTGTCAGGAAAGTGGGAGTACATGAGATCGTTTTCCTTTGAAAGGGACTTGTGTGTGTTCTCACTCTGTGTCAGTTGCCATGGGGAACTGCTGGGGAGCCGGAGTGGAGTGATGTTCCAACAGGACAGGGCTCCAGCAGGCTCTCTAGGGTCTTTTAACAACTGCACTTCAAATTAAAAGACAGGAGGAAGTGAGGAGAAGGTTCAAACATGCCCTTGACTTTCCCACTTTCCCATAACCTGCTTGATCGCCGAGCCCTCTATACCCAAGTTTGCTCTGCTAAACACTGGCAGTCGTGATTAAGCAGATTTAATTAATACTGTATCAGGGAAGGGGAATATTTCAAGCTTAGTCTGATAGCTTCCTTTCCTTGCCAAGGACAAAATGCCATAAACCTGTAGGAAAAGTCTGGCCCACTTCCCCTATCCCCTGGGAATATTCATGTTCAGTGAATTTCATTGTCATTTTGATTTCCTGTCTGTGGGCAGTACAGGGATAAAAGGATTGAATGAGATCCAAGCTGTAAATCAAAGAATTCTGGAAAGAACATTACAAACTATCTGGTCCTAGCCTCTCATTTGACAGGCAAAGAAACTGAGGGTCTAAATTGATTTGCCTTCCCAAGCTGGACAAGGAAAAGTAGGGACTTTGATAAGGGACACTTGCACTGACTGAAGCCCTTTCACACACATCACATTGCCTATGAAGCCTATGAAGAGATAGGAAATAAACAGAGAGAGCAATAAGTTTGTTTTTCTGTGCTAGTTCAATACTGATTGGCTGCAGCTGCCTCTAGGTCAAGTGAGAAGCAAGTGATAATAACAGTAATAGGTATCCTCGTTGATGAGCCCAGGCCTCCACAGTCCTAGCAGGTAGCGTCATCTCATTAAGAACTGTCCCTGGAGTTGAGCATCACAGTCTGAGGGTCATAGCTGCCTACTGTAGCAGGCACTATAGTAAATCCTTTCCCAATGCTATCTCAATTAAAGCTTCTAGGAACCAATGATGTCATCATCATTTCATGAATTTTACAGACATGGACACTACCCTTCAGAGGTTGAATAATTTTGCACAATCAAGTAAGAGAAAGGCATCAAAGCTTAGCACTACAGAATGTCACCAAACCACAAAGACAGATAAGAGAGAGGGACAGAAAGATGGGGAGGAAGGAACAGAGAGTATGAAGGAAGGAAGGTTGAGAGGAAGGATCTCCCCATGGCAACCACAAAGCAAAAAATTACAGCAGAGACAGAGGCTAAATGATATACTTAAAGTCACACAGTTAATTTCTAGTAGAGTCCCATATTTAGACTTGGACCTATAGAATCAGAAGGCATTGCCTTCCCAAGAAAATACATTGGCTATTTCCATTAAAAACTAACTAAAAATAATTCTTCCAATTCTGTGAGGCCCTATTACTGAATCTGGTATCATCCTGTGGCTTGTTATTCCCAGACTAACCTCTGTACAGCAATTTATCCAACAAAAGTTTCATCTTCATAGTTGGGCTCTATGCAATGTCCAGCAAACCTCAGCTGATAAACTGTGTGCACAGGCTCAGTCATCAAAGCAGCCATGCAGGACCCACCTCCTTCTTCACAGGAAGTAGGCATGGAGGATATGCACTTGTCTTTGGACCTGGAGGAGGAATTAACTTCTAACTTCTGTTAGGCAGAAAGAGAGTATAATGTCAAGGGTGGCAAGTGGAGGAAGAATTAGAGGGGCAGCCTTGGCTTTTGGTACTGTTCAAATCATACTTCAATGGCTCTTCTACCTAATCTATGAGTACATTTTCAGTGGTCCCTAGATTTCCACTTATTTTGGGCTATTTGGAACAAAATTAGGATAAGGGCAACCTATTTGAGGTTTGGTATCTCTGTTTTGGGACAAAAGGCAAATGTTTTATTAATTTTTTAAAATGCATGCCAATAAGATCACAATTTTCAGATGTCTTGTGACCACATTTTCGGTCAATATTGTTTGGTACTGTTTTATCTGTTCCTTTTCTGACTTTTTGTAATATGTTTAATTAAAAAAAAATTACTAGTCATCTTTGAGTAGAGCAAGTTCATCCTCTACCAGTTAATTAAAGATAGTTCATGCACTGGAGGCCAATATTCTAAGATAGAAGTTCTTTTTGGTTTGTACTGAAATGCTTTATGGCACAAGGCCATACACACTGTGTGTGTGTGTCTTTATGGTATAAAATAACTTCCAAGGAAGATCTGTCACTATCCTAATTACTCATTTCTGTTGTTCAAAAGAAAGCATTGCTCCTAGGAGGTATGTCAATTCTGGGGATTTCCAGCTGTTTAGTTTCACAGCCCCACATAGAAAATCTAGGTGAGTCTTGGCATCCTCATTTAACCAGCACTACATTTGGCAATCCTTTCTTAGATATTGTGATTTAGAAGTTTTTTTTAAAAAATCTCCTACTGTCATCAAAGATAAAATCTGTGCATGTCTGCCATTATCCTTGTTCCTTTGGAATGATTTCGAAAACAAGGAAGGCAAATTAACTTTATTCTGTCATCTAACAACTGGAAGCCCCCTCTTAATAGATTATTTGTGTTTTTTCTTGTTTATATTTCATTTCATTTCTAAAAATCTACTAAATTTTATTTTTTAAAATGGAGGGGAAAAAACATTAGACTCATTGAAATATAGGCAACTAATCTTACACCAAAGAAAAAAGGCAATTCAATAGGACAAGGGTAGTTTTTTAAACAAAGGGAGCAGTTACAATTAGATACTCATATGCAAAAATGCAGACATAGACACAGACATTTGTCACAAAAAACTGGAGTAGTATCCTACACACAAAATGCAAAACTATGAAACTTCTAGTAGATAACAGTCAAAAATCTAGGTGACCTTGACCTTGCTGTGGGTAATAAGCTTTCAGATATGATACCAATACATATTAGAAAATGCAAGAAAAAGCTTTTAAGAAAAAATAAGGCATGGTCTAGGAGAAAATATCCATCATTCACACTCCCACCCCTAGGTGTTTACTCAATTGGATTGAAAATTACCCAAAAAACTGTACATGAGTGTTTAGCAACTTCATTTATGTTCATTCAAAACTGGAATCCATCAAGATACCGTTGGACAACTGACTGGGTAAACAAACTGTGGTACAGCTTGATAACCATCCAGCCACCAAAAATAGAGAAGAAACTTAAACGTCTATTACTAAGTGAAAGATACCATGCAGAAAAGGCCACATATTCTGATTCCAGTTGTATGACATTCCAGAAAAGACAAAGCTATAGAAACAGCAAAAAGATTTGTAGCTGCTAGAAGGAGGGGGGAGAAATGAAGAGTGAAGTATAGGGGACTTTCATGGGAATGGAACCATTATTTATGATGCTAGAATAGTAGGTAAATGTCATTATGCTTTTTTCAGCATTATGCATTTTATGTTGGATAGTTCCAACATAAGGTAAACTATGGCCTTCAGTTAATAACTATGCATCAACATTGATTTTTTTCACCAAAACAATGCATAACACAAGAGATTAATAATAGGGAAAACTGAGAGTCAAGAGAAGATGTATATGGACACCCTATACTATCTATTCAATTAAAAAATGTTTCTAATGTCACATTTATTTTGAGATGCTAAACTTTTGGGCAATGTAGTTATGATTCATGAAATTCTTTGAATACTCCTTTCCAGACTACCTTCAGGGGCCATGGTGCATCTTTTTAGAATGTCTTCAATGCTAGAAATAATTTTGATTACTTTTTCTGAAATAATCAAAATTATTGAGGCCACATAAGTAAAGAATTTTATTTATAAATCTAGCAAATATATTTTGGTTTTAAAAAACAAAATTAAAATTGTTTACAGCCTACCTATCTGTGAAAGATGTATTCTAAGAAAGGTCATGAGTAATGACAATGTTATCAGCATAGTTCATAGTTTCCTTGGGGAACTGGTGGAACATTGCCTTCATCTAGATATTTAGATTATAGTAAAATCTGTCAGAAATATTAACCCATTTTTTTATGCACACACCTAATGAAAGGATACAGAAGAAAAGAATGGAAAAGAGAGATAATCGGACAAGAATCAAAGAATTTGACAAGAGGAGATAAGATGTCAAGAGAAGAAAAATGGGAGATCAACTTGGAAGTGGAGCAAAGGGAAGGAATGCTTGTTTGTTTATAAGGCATTTAATGCCTAGTGAAATAACATTATTTTTATCTTAACACTAAGTTTGCAATATGCATGCTAACATTGTTTCCAAAAAAAATATAAACAATACTCTGCTAGATATGGGAAAATAAATTACACATTTAAGAGAATTTATGGGTGATCTGGCCCACTGCTTAAGATGCCCCAAGGCCCAAACACATATCCTTTGCTCACAAAAACTCTTCTTTCTCGCAGACTCTGCTCACACAGAGCCACACCTTCCATGCTTTAGGTTGCCCTAGAGTGCCTAAGTCTTCTCACACAAAGACTTCAGACAAATGATTTAGAAATGGATTAATTGAACAAAGGGTGTTACCCAGTACATGCCTGTGGCTGTATGAAACACAAGCTAGGACAGAGTTCAGGATGTAGCTTCTCTTCAAATAACTTAGTCTCTCTTTGCCCAGGAATGATAGAGAGGATATTACTGAGAAGAACATTTCTTTTTGAAGAAGGAGAATGGCATTCAGTTATGGAGGCCTATATCATGCACTGTGTGGCTTAGGATCCAGAGAAAGTTCCCCAGGGTAGCTAAGTCCTATTGGATTCTTGTGGCTATGATGAAAATCAGTAATTTTGAGTTTTCTGCAAATGACAGAGACCAGGTATACTACTGACACTTTTCTTCATTAGCCATTATGTGCCTTCTAAACAAATTTCCCGTGTTTTTTCCCCAACTACATAGTTAATGATCTTAAAGGCAGGAACTGGTATGTCTTACTTTTTGGTTCACAATACCATACTGTCTGGAACATTGCATATACTGAAAAAATGCTTAATTTCTTAAATTATTGATTTCAAATTTACCTGGATGTTATTTAAATATGTGCATTCAAAAGAATACATGGTACAGGTTGTAAATTAGTTATGTTTCCCCTTTTTTCTTCTTTAATGTATTATTCTTATCTTTTTCTTTTTTCTTTTTTGGCCAGGGGCTGGGTTTGAACCTGCCACCTCCAGCATGTGGGGCTGGCACTTTACTCCTTTGGCCACAGGCGCTGCCCTATTAATCTTATCTTAAATTCATTTCAAATTTACATCTTCAAATGAACATCTTACTTTATCTTTTTATTCTCTCCAAGAATGTCACAAATCTTCCCTCATTGATATCATGTTATTTACTGTACACTCTAGGTACACGCTCAGATGTGTGTGAAGATGGCTCTTATAATACATAATTATGTGAAATTTTAAAAACTTCTATGTACTCTGAATGAATGCTTAGGTGTACTTTTTAATTTTAGATTTGATTCACATTTTGAATTATATACATGAATATATCTGGAAATAAAACATGAAATTTGACAAATTGAAATCTGTTGAACAATTGCACATCAACAACACAATTCATACATACATTTAAAGAAATCAAGTCCTAGTTGTAGGCTTTTCACTTCTTTCAAAGTTGAAAAAGCTCGTGCTGGACATGGCTTTTGTTGTTAAAACAAAAAAACTTTAAACGCAGACAAAACAATAGACTACTATTTTCAGATAGTGAACAACAGACAGAGCAGGACTGTGACCCAGGAAGAAAAGAATGTCTGAGCCAATTTCCACACTCACCCTGAAGACAACAGACTTGAAAGGTTTTGTTTGTTTATTTGTTTGCTAGACTATCATGCAGAGAAGCAGAATCCAAGCAGAGCACAGACAACAAAAATCACATTTGAGTAGATTTATATAGCTGGAATTCTCAGGCACATCATTATTTTTAGGAAGATAGGAGCTATGCAGAAAATACTTTGGAAATCTGAATAGGAGTCCTTGGAGTGTATTCCTAAATTAAATTGCACATACATAGGATAAAACTCCACAAGGCAAAGAGATACTGGAGTCCTATAACAGGAAGAGTTTCCAGAGCGCAGGCAGGTCCAGGAGACAATGTTACAGTTGCCAGAGTGAAGAGTCCTTGTAGGTATTCAGTATCAATCCTAAAATAATTATGCCTTAGTAACAGGATTAAACCAACTGTCCAATAAAAGCTACTTTCAGTCAGCCTCGATAATGCTTAAAAGCAAGACTCTAAAATATCAAGCTGATGTGTAAGTTACTGAAGTACCTTAAGAACCAAGTTCACTGCTTTTTAAAGAAAGAAAAATAAATCAAACATTTACCTGTGTGTAAAAGTTATCTACATCAAATTTTTGGAAATGGAAATCACAATGGTACAATGTCAAGCATACAATAAAAAATTACTAAACATGCAGTGACACAAAACATTATACCCAGTAGCCGGTGGGGCGGGGGGGAAGTACTAGAAACATAGCCAGAAATAAAAATGAGGGTGGAATTAGCAAAGAGCTACAAATGCACTATTATAGAACCACTCAAGAGTTTTTTAGTGTAACACCATAAAAAAGAAATGTGAGATACAAAAATATTATTTGTAGAATTAACAAATATAATACCTAAGATAAAATAATCTACTGGATATGGTTAATTACAGACACTGCAGAAAAAAGACCACTCTAATTAAAACAGTGATAAAAACTGAGCAAACTAATACATAGAGAAAATAAACAAAAATGGATAAACTCAGTGACCCAGAGAACATTCAATGATCTAATGTGCATATCATTAGGGTTCTAGGAAAAGGGAGAGTGATAAAAATATTTGAGTAATAATTCTTAATTTTTCTCCAAATATCATGAGATCTGTGGCCTTAACTCACACACACAGTGTAAAACCACATCAAGGCAAACTATAACCTACTTACAGAAAAATAGAATTAAAGATAAATTCTTAAACTAAAGGGGAAAAAATGGACACACTCCATAGCAGGCGATAAAGAGAATAATTTCAAACTTCTTGACAGAAATTATGCAAGCCAGTTGTATTGGATTACCAGTGCTGCTATAACCAAGTACCATAGACTGGGCTGCTTCAACACAGAAATTTACTTCCTCCTAGTTATGGAGGCTAGAAATCTTTCTGGGTTGTTTTTCTTTGCTCTTTGGTTTGTAAATGACCATTGTATTAGGGTTCTCCAGAGAAAAAGAGCAAATAGAATACATTATATTTGTATTATATTGTATATATATTATAAATATATATATTATATTTATATCTGTAATTTATTATGGATAATACATATTATAGAATGCATATACTTTATGTATGTTTCTCTAACCACATATATGCATGAATTTACACACACACACAGAGGCACATAAAATGAGAGATTAAAAAAAATAATAAAATAAAATGAGAGATTAGGAGCCAAAAGGAGTTAATAACGTAAATCCAAGTTCAAGGTCAGAAGATGAGATGTCACAGTTCAAGCAGTAAGGCCAGAAAATAGGGGCGAATTCTCTTCCTCTGCCTGTTGATGTAACCAGGCCCTCAGCAGACCAGCCGATGCCCAACCACTTCAGGAAGATAGTCTACATTACTGAGTCTGCTGATGCTGATTCAAATTTTAATGTTGTCTGGAAAACCCCTCCCAGCCACACTCAGAAACAGTATTTAATCTGGGCACCCTGTGGGCTACTCAAGTTGACACTTAAAATTAACCATGATAGTCACCTTTTTCAAGAATCTTCTCATGGTCTTCTTTTTGCATCTTCATTCTATTCTATCACCTCTTTTTATAAACACTTTGGTCATGTAGGATTAGGACCTACCCATAGGACTTCATTTTACCTTAATTACCTCTTTGAAGGTCCTATCTCTAAATACAGTAGCATTTTGAAATAGTGGGTGGTTAAGACTCCCACATGTGAATTGGGAGAGGAGACAACTCAGTCCATAACACCAGAAGACAATGAAATAGCATTTTGAAATGGTGAATAAAAAAACTCTGAATTTCTATTTATAAAATGAGTAAAAAAAATCATTAAAATAGGAAAGAAAAAAATGTTTTTATACGAAAACTAAGAGAATTTATTACATTACCGGTACACCTATACTACAAGAAGTTTTTTAAGAATAAAGAAAACGCTACTATATGGAAATTTAGATACACAAAATTACATATACTTTTGCTTCTGGTAAAGATGGAGTAATAGACCAGATTTCCCCTCACATATGAAACAATAAAAAATAGACAAAATATATAAAGTGCAGACTTGCCAGACACTGTACATAAAGTAACAAAGGACAATGGCTTTGAAAGATTGGAAGCAACTGAAGCTACACGTATACTTTGCCCACTTACTACTTTGAGAAAGTTTCCTTCCAGGCTGTAGTGTGAGAAGGAACCACCCAAACCAAGGTTAATGGACTCCCTGAGTTGAGGAGATTCAGTGCGGATTTAGATAAAGGTGGCTAGAATTGGCAGGATAGAGCGAGTGCCTGAGTGGAGACATCTACACAAATGGAGACCTCCAAAATCTGCAGGTCTCCCCTCAAGTATTTAGCTGAGGACTGAACAGTATCGATGCATAGAAAATACTTGAGATTGTGAAAAGGATCCCGAATCCCTTCAAAGAATTCAGATAATAGCTTTTTTTAAAAAAAATCACCTCAATCGACACAGAAAAGACATTGGACAAAATCCAAGATACTTGATACATACTCTCAGCAAATTAGGACAAAATGAATTTCCTCGCTTGATACAGTGTAGAAACAAAAGGCAATAGCTAATTTCATACTAAATAGCAAAAACCTAAACATTTTGGAATAAGACAAAGACAAATACTCTCACAAATTATATTCAATATTATATTGAAGATTCTAGCTAGTGCATTAAGGCAAGGGGGAAAAATAAAAATTATCAAGATTGGAAAGAAAAAATAAAACTCTTGAAATCTAATGGAACCTACAAAGAAGCTACTGGAGTTGATAAGCATTTACTACGTTTACAAGATCAAGATACAAAATCAATTCTGTTTTTATAGATATAGTAATACAAATACGCATAGTATTTTGTATACATATACAAAATCAATTGAATTTTTATACATATCAATTGTGTTTTTATTCACATAGCCAACTTGAAATTCAGAAAACAATATGAATAGTATCAGAAATATGAAAAACTTAGCAAAGAGGAATCTAACAAAAAATGTAAAAATCTAATGTCTGAAAACCACAAAATATTGCAGGGAGAAATCAGAAATACCTGAATTAAAAAGACATATATGTTGCTCATGAGTGAAGGACGTATACTCCGTGTGTGAGTGTATACTTATACAAACATATAAATGTATAGCAGGTGCCAAAAATGTACATACATTTTAAGAAAGGAAAAACCGTATTAAATTTGTGCTACTCCAGTCATGTTTGGCTTCTGTGATTACAAGAGGTGCTCAGTGTAACTTGTACTCCTCTTTTGCTCTCAGTATATATTGAGTATTGTAATTTTAATACAACTTTTCCTGTCTTAATGCGTATACACAGTTTTTGTCACTCTGTGTGTGTGTAGTTGAAACAAAAGAAAAACAAGCCAATTTTAGAAAATGGGTAAAAGGAATTTGGACAGATACTTCACCCAAGAAGAGCTATAAATAGTGAATAAGCACATGAAAAGTTGCTCCATATCTTTACTCATTAGGGGCATGTAAATCAAAATCGTAATGTAAAACCACTACGCAGCTACTAGTCTGAGTAAAACTGAAGATCAACTGTTGATGAGGATACTGACCATCTGAAACCCTCCTACATTGATACACTATTCTGTAAAATCACACGCTTCTCTGATAACCCAGCAAGTCTACTCTTAGACTTTACCTAATAGAAATAAAAGGGTTCTATCAATACAAAAACTTTTTTAGGAGTCTTCTTAGCACCGTTATTTATAATAGCTGAAAATAAAACACATCCCTATCATATAGGTGTGTATAAATAAACTGTGAATTTTCCAGCAGTGGAATCCTGCTCAGGAATGAATTACTGAAACAGAGAACAACACAAGTGATCTCAAAAACATGCTGAGCAGAAGAAACCACTGCAGAAAGATCACATGATGTGATTTTATTAATATGCAATTAATAAAGTGAAACTAATCTGTAGTAACAGGAAACAGATTAGTGGCTGCCTCTGACCCGACTGGTGACTGGGGGAAGGGAACTCAACCAAAAAGGGACAGAACTGAGCCTTTGGAGATAGTGAAAATGATTAGCGTATAGATTTGTCAACATGTAGTGAAAGTCTGGCACATTTTATTGATTATAAATTATGCCTCATTCAAGGTAATGTTTAAAACAATCTTCGCTATACTTGGCTGACTTCACAAAACATCCGGACCAGAACATACATCCAATAGTGAGATCTACATCATTTTCTATATTAATGTAGCTCAGATTTGTCCTTTATTCCAAAAAAAGAGACTTAATGGGCATCAAAGGAAGAAATTAAAAAAAAAAAAAACAACTTCTGAAGACATGCCAGCTCGCTTCCAAAACAATCATTTATATAACTGAGATGAAATTGTAACCGTCCTGTTTCAGCCTTCAGTATTTTCAGCTGAAGCAGATAAAGATCTAGGTTGCTGAAACTTGTTTTGCTGCTCTATAAAATACCTGCAGTATCACTGACACTTGTCAGGCACAAATCAGGATCAACCTTTCTGTTTAAAGGCTCCAGCAGAGCAGTTGCATTCCAGGCTATAATGACGCGACTAAAGTTTACTCCAGAGGTGCAAGCTTGGGGAGGCGGTTCATGCATTGTTCTCATTTAAAACGGTGACCCTTTCATTTGACTTGTGCTCTCAAATTCTGATTTATTACAATTTATATCACTGGCTTTCCTTCTGGGATGCAACCACAATTACAGTTTTAGTAAGAAAAAGAGTGGACATCAAGTCACAATATGTGGTTTTGATTCTCACTCTGCCCCTTTTTATACTGTGTGTCCTTGGATCAACTATTTAATGATATTATTTTTATTTTCCTCATCTGTAAAGAGTGATGCTCCTATCACATGAGTATTTCAAGTACCTAATTTTATAAGGTACATGGAAGAATCCACTCATTATATACCCTGAGTAAATAAGGATTGAACAAGAAATCAGAGCCTTGTGCAAAAAACGAACCTGTTGGAGGCCACCCAAAAATAATGCTACAAGTTTCAGAGGATGGCTGGAGTGTGGCTCCTGACACTACACAGTAGGAGAGGATTCACTGGCAAGTATTCCCAGGGCAGGCGGTCCCTCAAATCCACCAGAGTGAATCTTGGCAACATAGTACAAGTTGGAATGTTAGTTGAACTGGATTCAACTTTAGGTTAACTAAGGTCATTCCTTATTCTGTTTACCATTTTCTTCTAAGCCTAATTCTATCCTTGGAGGATAAAAGGACCCCTTCACAGACCTCCTACCCACGCCTCACAAAAAACAAACAAACAAACAAAAAAACTTCCTCAGTAAAGTTGCCAAGTAAAAATATTTTATTCAAAGTGGGAAATATTCATAAGCTAAACAAGACTAATGATAGGTTTCCATTTCTGGAAAAGTCACTTTAATGCAAGCTCTTCATACCTTAAATGCCAATGATTGCTTTGACGTCTAAAGATTTCTCTTCTTTCCTAAGGAGACAAAGGTAACATATTTGAGGTTAACGTTGAATGCCAAGGTACTTCTTAAGGAAGAGGTTTCAGAAACCACTGTGGCTGTCTCCCAAGTAATCTTTTTTCAAGCAGTATTACTGGATTTCTTTGATATGAGTACAATACACTATCTCCTTAAGATTAAATCCTTGTAGGTCCCTAAGAAGGGTCAGTATACATCGAACCATTGCATGAGGAATAGCATACTTACTCACCAAGGATAAGGTTGGACTGAGGCAGAACCATTTTTGTCCCAAAATTTCCTATTACAAAGCCTTTCAGCAAGTTGCTTGCCAAGGCCAAATCTCCAAAGTGAATTTGTGGACAGACATAGTACTAAGACTATTATATGGGGAAATTGCAAAAGAAAACTTTGGTGATAACCTACAGAGATTTTATAGAAAAGCCAGCACCTAAGCCAGTGCAGTTTACTTGCAATAATCTCAAAGTTTGTTGAAAAATTCCACATCAAAAGAATTCAGTTCACTATTCTGGAATACTTCATTATTCTTCATTTTATTGTGCTTTGTAATAGTGTGTGTGTCTTTTTTTTTTACAAATTGAAGATTTGTGACAACCCCTATCTAATGACATAATCTTTCCAATAATCCATGCTCAGTTTGCACGCAGTGTCACATTTTGGTAATTCTCACAATAGTTTAAACTTTTAGATTAATATTATATCTGTTTTGGTGATCTGTGACCCGTGATCACTGATGGTATTATTGTAATAGTTTGGGGACAGCACAAACTGCCCATATAACACTGCAAACTTAATCCATAAATGTGCGTGCTTTGACTGCTCCATTGACGAGCCATTTCCTGCCTCTCCCCCTTTCTTGGGACACAGCAATATTGAAACCAGGCCAATTAATAGTCCTATAATCCTTTAAGAGTTCAAGTGAATAGCTACACATCTCTTATTTTTAAATCAAAAGCTAGCTAGTGTGCGCCTATAGTCCTAGCTACTTTGGCAGCTGAGGTGGGAGGAGCACTTGGGGCCAGGAGTTATTTGACTAGCCACTGCACTCCAGCCTGGCTAATACCATGAAACCCTGACTCAAAAAAAAAAAATTTAAGAATAAACACCAAAATAAGTTTTTAAAATCAAAAGCTAGAAGTTATTAAACTTAGTAAAGCATATTGATTGATTGCTGAGAAAGACCAAAAGCCACTTGTGCCAAATATTTGGCAAAGTGGTTAAAGAAAGGGAAGAGTTCTTTTTTTTTTTTTTTTTTTTTTTGAGACGGAGCCTCAAGCTATCCCCCTGGGTAGAGTGCCATGGCATCACAGCTCACAGCAACCTCCAACTCCTGGGCTCAAGCGAGTCTCCTGCCTCTGCCTCCCAAGTAGCTGGGACC
>CAUYQV010039863.1:0-64950 GCA_963574575.1 Galagoides demidoff | reverse complement strand
ATTTAGACCATTATAAATGTAGCAAAAGTTTCCTATTCTGGTGGGGATAAAACCCCTCTAAACTGAGTTATGGGGAAGAGGTGTGTGTGTGTGTAAGAAAGAATCTCAAAGGAATCCCTGTGTAGGTCATGGAAACAGTAAGTGATTATATACTGAGATTTTTGTATTAGCATTATCATGAAAAACTCTTCTTAGAGTTCTTCCCTGCTACTTGAGATGCCAGGGCTGTGTTGTCATACTTTATACCCTCAAAACAAGGCAAGTTTCCCCCTTCTTTCTCTTTTAAAGCCAAATAGAGATCACTGCCAAAAATAGCAACAGTAGGGGTGGTTGAGGATGTGAAATGTTAGGCAGTGGATTCCTAAGCACCTTATTTTACTTGCAGCATTGATACCCCTCTGCAACCTTCTAGAACTGGAGCTCTGTGGGAATACCCTTTGCTCTTTATCCTTTGTCTTGTTCCACTGGGTCAGCCCCAGATGCTGATTGCCAAAGAAAGTTTCTAAAGGAAAAGTGGAAAGTACAGCAAATAAAAATCCTTTTTTCTGTTTTTGTAGACGCTTCCATAATGTATATCATTGTCCTTCACTGTTACAGTTACTGCCACAGCTCTAAGATGGCACTGACCACGGTGGGTGGAAGGTACCAGCATGTGGGCTGAGAACTGCTTCTGGCTTAGTGTGGGCTCTGGAACAGTTCACACAGCATGAAAGGAACACAGGGAAGGTGAGGAGCAGGAACGAAGTTCACACCCACTCCAGGTATCACTTATGAGAACTGAGGAACCTGACACAGATGGCAGAAGGAATGGAATGAGACAAGGGCCGGCTGGCCAGAGTGACTGTAGGGACCTCTGAGCAACCCCTCAGTGACTAGGGCACTTCGGAAGAGGCATTCTGGGGAACACTGGCAGCTGTCTTGTTTAGGAACCTAATCTTGCCCCTCTTTTTTTGTAAACTGGTCAGAAGGACTTTCAGTCTATGGTTTACCACTGTGGTTTACCACCACCTCGCCACCACCTGTTTTTGTTTTTTTTTTTTTTTGAGGCAACTGTATTAAGGAAGTTGGACCTAGGTTTACAAAATGAAAGGTGGAACATGTTTCTGTTAAACTGTGGAAAGATTTAGAAAATATATTGGGCCATGTGGTTAGGAAAAACAGACTAGAAAAAGCTATGAACTTGATTTTGTGAATTAAACAAAGATGGGTGATTAAAATATGATTTATTTATACAGCTTGCTAATGTGTATTATTATGCTTTAGTTATTTTTGCAGTAGGGGAGGGCAAGTGGGAGAAGCTTTATGTCCTTCATTGAGTTAGACATACGTAGTGAGTAGTCTAGGAGTTTATTAAGGTCATGACTTTGGAATCCACTATTCCTAGGTAGAATACATATCACCATGTTTTTAAGACCTCAGCTGTCTGGGGATATTGGTCTCTACTAGGGGATGCCTGAGATGAAGGTATCTAGTGGTACCTACTAAGGCCCACATTAGGACGAGTGATCATGAGCTAACACTGCAATAACAATCACAGTCAATATAAAAAGCGACCTATGTGCATGTCCCCACAAGTTACCATGGACCGTCCAACTGGGATGTAAAATAAGAGACTTGGCTTTCTCTGTTGTGTAACACATTTTGTAAAGTATGGTTTGTGTCTGATGAATATGATGGCAAAGTTCAAAGATGAGTGTTGGAAGGTAGGGAGATACAAGAATAAACCTTTTTCCCCCTGTGAAAACCATGTGTTATATAATAATTTTAGAGTGATGAAGACATAGATATTTTTATAATTTTAAAATATGCTAGCCTGCCAGAGTATGAGAAGATTGACAGAACCAGTTTGCTTGCTCTCTATTTATAAAACTTGGCCACATCTGATTCAGAGAAGCTAGAGATTCAGGGAAGCTAGACTTAGATGGTTGAGTAATATGGGATGTGGTTCAAGGACCATAGAGCATGTCAGGCCATTCCTGCAAACGACTGTAACACGTGAAATGTGATAGATAGCTAATTTCATGTTATCACTGAGAAGAGGTAAGGATAAACATTTTTGCTGAGGCTTGTCAGATTTCCTGTAACCTTTGCCCAATCTCTGAACAATAGCCACTGAGAGAGCACGTGGAGAGTGCCTTGCCTTGCCTGCCATGGAAAAACAATCTTAGAAGAATCACTGTCTAAGGGTAAGATGAGAGCTCTGCAAACTATTCTGAGCTTGAGTGTTTGCTGATGCAAAGCTAAATTTAGCCGACATGTGTCCAGTGTGGTCAGGGGCTCTGATTCATTGAACATTTTGATTGATGGAGACAGTTTTAGTGGATGCTATAAGAATTAGACTTGCTCATCACTGTCCCCTCCAAATTTTACAGTGGACAGTTTAGCTACAGCATTATATCATTAAGTACCAAATTTTAATAAGTAGAAAAAGGGTAAAAACTCTGGTCAAGTATGACCCTAGTGCCGTATCACTATAAGGTTAGTTTGAAAATAACACCCTGTCAACTTTCCCATAATTTGTATGTCTCATAAAAGTAGAATGCTAATTATACAGGGTGAATTTCTCAGTTTCTCAGATTCTACTTGGAGTTTAGCGATCCATCCTTGCATATCTTTGGCAGGTAAGCTCTTGCACAAAGTGTCTTCGAAATTCTGTAAGTTTCGTATTTTGGCATTGTTTACACTTGTCCTTAACGTCACAAGTCTTCCTCTTAACGTAGGTGTCTGTATTCAGAGTCAGGTTCTAGCAGAGGATGTATCTTGCTCCATTCTAAGTTCTTCCTCTGATCTGCAGAGTGAAGAATTAACAAAAGAAGCTGTAGCAATTGCACAATAGCTGTTGGACTACTGAGCCCCATTCCAACGGTAGTGATTCACAGTTCTACTTTGTTTCCTTTTAGATAAGTATTGATTCAAAACCTGGACAAATTGATTATTACTGCATCTTTGGAACACAGGGTTGGGGAGAAAAAAATTTTTTTTCTTCTAAATCCTTTTCTATATATCCTTTGATAGGCCTCCCCACAACCACAAAGCTGGGAGGCATTGATAACTGCTCATGCCCACTTTACTAACTAGGAAAGCCTCCCTGTCTCCTCTCTTCTAGGAAGGAAGGAACCAGTTACTACCTCTACCCAGGTGGTTTTAAGGCTATGATAATGTGGGCTAAGTAAAGCCTAGGGTAGGAATTCTATGGAAACAGCAGTATAGTTAGGAGAAAGAAGACTCTTTTAATCTGAAGTCCAAGGACACCCTGCACCAGTGCTACCTCCCCAGGAAGATTCTCAGGAAGTTAATGGCAAAGTTAGATGGCCTTAAACTTGTTCCGTTACCCTGGTAAGAGCAGATGCAAGGATTCAAGGGCTAGCCAACACTGACTGTGAAGTTAGTTGGATTGCCAGACTCTGAGCTAGGTGTAGTGGGGGACACCAACTTGAGTAAGAATGTAGTTTATCTTTTCCAGAAGCTTAAAATCCAACTCAGGTGGGAGGAAGGGGAGAGCAAGACAAGATCATAAAAGAGAATGCCTGGCAGAATGTGAAAAGTGCTCTGACCAGTCTTAATTGCTGTGGGAGGAAGACAGTCTAAGTGTATCTTAGAGCAGTCATTCTCAAACTTGAAATCATACCAGAATCACCTGGAAGGTCCACCCCCAAGTTTCTGATCCAGTAGGTCTGGGGTGAAGCATGAGAATTTGCATTTCTAATCCCCCAAGAAATACAGATGCTGCAGGTTTGGGACCTTCGAGAACCACTGACTTCAGGGAAGTAGTGCCTGAATTGAGCAAGGATAAAGAATTTAGGCAGATAGGTAAGTGGAGGCAGCAAAGTTTTTAGTGGAAGTTGTGGCATAGGAATAAGAGCTAGAAAAACCTGGTAGTTACTTAAGAGAAATGGTGGTAGATAAGGGTGGATTTTGGAGAGGGCCTTGAAATACTGTAGTATGGAGTCTATACTGACTCTGGAGGTGATTGAGGAGCCAAAGGTTTTGAGCAGAGAAAGCATCTAACCATAATTACAATCCAGGAAAGTTTGGCATCCATATTAGCAGTTGTGTTGAGAAGGATTCTGAGGCTGAGAATAGACACAGCACTTTGGTGGTTTTTGTCATGGACGGAGAAATTGAGAATGATGGTATTCCTTCAATCACGTGTAAGGACTTATTACAGGATAGTACAATGGGAAGGGATACAAAGGTAACTGCTAAGGTAGGATTTATAAGACATGGGCAATGACTGAGTCATTTATTTAGCAAGAGTAAAGTGGCCAAAAGAAGCCAGGGATACCAGCATAAAATGGAAAGCCACTCACAGAACATGTGGCAGAGCAGCCTGTACAGAGATGTTCAAGAAAGGCTTCCTTAAGATGCCTGAACTGAGTCACAAAGCATTACTGAGCGTTATCCAGGGGAACTGGCAGTGTGTGCCTAAGGTGAGCTGTAGGCTGGGGAAGAGAGGCTGATGTATAAGCAGAGGGAAGAGCACAAGAAGGGTGATCCACAAGGAACTGTGAGTCATTGCGTTATAGAGTGGCAGAAAGTGGCAGGAGGCAGAAGGGGCAAATGACGGGGGTTGGGGGGGACAAGCATTCCGAAGTAAAGACCTTAGAGTGTGTGCCGTGGACTGGGTGACCAGCGAAGGTCTGATAGGTTACTAGGACAGTGTGAATGACACATTTACAGGAAAGCAGTCTGGAGGGTGGAGAACCATCAGGATACTAGTGCAGTTGTCCCGGGGCTAGGGACCTGCAGTACAGGGCAGTGCAAGCATGTACCAGAGCAGAGAGATGGGAGACACAGGACTGCTAGCAGGTAGGGAACGAGGGAGTGGTGGACATCTGTGACTTCTGTGGATGTAGCTCAGGTAAGTGGTCACGCCAGAAATGGGGCTGGAGACCAGAGGAAAGGGCAATGGCTTATTAGGGAAATGGATTCTTGTTTTAAAATTGTCAGTTTGAGGTATTTGTGGACCCTCCAGGTGCCAGTAGCCAGCAGGCTGTTGGGCATGAGTCTATAGCTCAGGATTGATGTCTGGGCTATAAGTACTAATTTGGGAGTCATTAGCATTTATGTGGCTTGAAATCACATAGAGAGGAATGTTGAGAACATACAGTGATCTGGGAGCACTAACAAGGAAGTAGGTAGAAGAGGTATAGGCCCAAGAAAAAGCAGATCATAGGGGAGAGCCAAAGAGAACTGGGAAGCTCAGGGAGCGGGACCTTCCCAAAAGGAGGGCAGCCATGGTGGAGAGTGAACAAGCTGCTTATGACTTGGGAAATGGGAGGGGAGAGGCTGCTGATACAAACTGAGGAGGCGGGGATGGGCTGGCTCAGGTATGGTGGGTCTGTGAGGTTTTCGATCACGTCTAAGAGGTAGTTGGACTTTGAAGTTGTGGTGCTTAAGGCTTAGACTGGGTCAAAGGTGCCGATTTGAGAGTATACTGTTGAGAAGTACAGACAACATAAAACCTTGGGAAAAGTCATTCAGGGGCAGGGAGGTGGAAGACCTGACCAAAGAATAATCACAGGCAAGAATTTGGGCAGTGCCTGTGGCTTAAAGGAGTATAGCACTGGCCCCATATGCCGGAGGTGGCAGGGTCAAACCCAGCCCTGGCCAAAAACTGCAAAAAAACCAAAAAACAAAAAGGCAAGAATCTGATGCAGTTCCTGGAGGCCCAATCTAAAGGCCCTTACTGTGGAATCTGCTTCCTCCTGGTAAGGGAGGGGTTTGGACTCTGGTGAGGTCCTTAGAAGGAAGACTCCTGTAGAAGTGGCTACGCTAAAGGATTATTCTAGCTGCCATTTTGTCATTCTCCCCCAAATTCTTTTTATTCAAACTCTTAAAGACTAAATGGCAGCTTACATTTTTAATCACCTTGTTTCTTTATCCACATCTTCTGGAGTCAGTGTAAGATCCAGCTAAGGAAACAATTTTGAAGTCCCTTTTTTCTTGGGAGTTTGAATTGAGAATGAATTTTCACGGGAGCTAACAGTCAATCTGAGCTGGAAAGTGTGGAAAACATGTCACTTGTGAATCTAAAACTACCTCCACACTTACAGGAAGACTGATCTGGTAGCACATAGGACACAGTGATAGAATGGAAGAGACAGGCTAGGAGAGGGGTGGCAGGGCTCCAGTTGGGGTGGTGGCATTCAATCATTTGCCAAAGGCTTTTGGTTGCAGGAGAAATGAATGCAAAATGGCACTGCCAAGATGGCACCAATGGGGACTTTTGCAGTGTCTAGATATGGGGAGCAGGGACATCCACCAACTGCAAAGTTTGACCTTTGCACAGATGGCCCAGGTGCTCCTGTCTCTGCTAGACTGGCTAACACTGTATGTTGCCCTTGGTGAGTGAATGAGGGCAGCGGATATTACAGGAGGAGTGGCAGAGTGGCCTGGCATGTCATCAAAGTACACCTGGGCTTGTAGACAGAACCCCTGGTTCTCCAGAACGCTGAAGCCCTGAGACCACACTGGGCTCCCCTTTAAATCTTCCCTCCACCCGAGTCAGCAGCAAGAATCAGACTGAGCTTCTGGCACAGGAGCTTTTCCGTGAAAAGTTTATTAGAAGGCCACTTACAAGAGAGAGGACACAGATCTTTAAAGATAGATGTACAATGCTTAAACAAACAGGTACTCTGCTTTTAAAATATAAAAGTTAGAAAAGTCTAAAACACTATAAATACATACATGCTTTTTACAAAGATATTAAAAGGTCACGCTGGCTGAACAATGAAGGTAACCAACATCCTCCATGTTCTGTCCTCCACCCCCCCACACACCAAAACAAGAGTCCAGAACAGCTGAGTTGCTGCAGCAGCAGTACAGGTGAGTGAAGGCTTCTTGACTAGAGATGGCTCCATGTCTCTGTGTAAATGTCTGCCCCTTGGAAGGGACAGGGGCTTGGTTCAGAGAACCTCTGTAGAAAGGCCTAGATTTGACTCAGAACTGCCTGTTTTTACACGCTGCCACCCAAGTAGCCAGCCTGGTTTGGAGTTTCTGGATGCTGAGCCAAAAAGTCACTACTCTCTCCACCAACATTCAGAACTGGCTGTGCCCCAACTCTTCTAGCCACTGTCCTTGGGAGGAGAGACCTTTCCAACTTTCTTTAAAAAATTAAATAGTTATCTGTCTGAATGGTTTTAAGAAATTATTACATAAATATAAAAACACCAGAATACTAGAGTATACATTATTTCTGCATTAATAAAAAAAAAAAGAAAATCCATTATAGAATCACTGAGAATTTCTAGATCCAGTTTATATGAGAGGCAAGTTTCTTTTATGAGATAGCTGCGTTTCTGAAAAGTTGCCTGTATAGCAAGTCACTGCCTCACCAACTGGAAACTCCCATCACAGATGCCTCATCTTCACTGTCGACCCCTTTCCTCTGGAGGACATTTTTATACTTTCCTTACCCACCCACCTTGAGAAACAGCTCATGCTCCTTAAAAGGGTGATGCCCACCGTGAAGACTATTACTTGAAGGGGTGCTACAAGGAACTTTTATGTCAGGCAAAGAAAAATGATACAGCTTAGCTGTGTTGAGGTTTTCTGGTAAAATGCAAACATGGATACATTTTGGCAAAACTCCCATCTCTAGCCAAGTTACACAGAAACAGGGTCCAGAGCTAGACCTGTGCTCTTTGTGTAGCCCCTTGGTAAACAGACCCTTGAGCGGCCTGCAGATTCCTTTCCCTCCATGGTCTACTGTGCGCTCCGGCCCTGCTAGAGCCCATCATGGTGCTTCAGAGATGGCAGCTCGGGGCTAAGAATGAAATCAGATACTTGCCTTCTCCCCAGACTACTCACATACATGCGTGACAGGCACGTACTGCTTAAAGAAAACCTGTGGTTTGAGTAAAAGCATTTAGCCTGGAGTCTGTCCAAACTCTAAGAAGCCAAGGAAAAATGGAGAAAAACAAAACAAACTCAGCACATGGCATGTGCTATAGCTCATTTCAATACATTAACAATGATTTTTAAAAAATAATCACCACAGTCAATAAAAAAATACAACAGACAACATAAGGACAATGGAAAGTCTGCCCGCAGCCTTGCCCTCATGTGTGTTCTTCCTAAGAGTCAAGGTCCCTACTCCTGACTTCGGGCTTGTCTCAAAATGTCAGACCTACAGCCTGCCAGGGAGGTGGCCAACTGCGATGATGTTCCAGCACAAGCCTGTAATCCAAACCCACTGGGTAGCTGCATACGTATGTGCTGGAAGGCTCTAAGTTACTAAATAAAGTTGGGAAGAAGAGGGCTGGGGGTGGTGGTGGAAGGGAAATAAAAGTTGGCTCCTTGGGAGGTGCTAAAGACAAGGATCTATGCCCCGATGCTAGCTACACTCGGTCAGTGTCAGCACAAGCCACAAGGTAATGGTGATGTCATGGCAGACCCCGGGGGCAGGGGTGGGAGGACAACACACGTGGTCTTGTTGCCTAGATGAGCTACACTTGGAACTGCTATCTGGCAGCCACTCACAGCTCCTAAAAAACAGCCCTGGTTTCCTCTTGCCCCTTTCAACTGTCCTTTAAAAAAGTTTTTTAATGTACAAATGTCATTCATACCATAGGATTTTAAACCTAAGAAAATTAGTTTTGTGATTTAAAGGAAGGACAGACACTATGCCCAAAGCACCTACGCAGCATCTATGATGGGAATGGCACCACTTCCCAGCCTCCTACGTATGGCCAAATTTGTTTTCAGTGATGTCAAAGGTAGGCTTGCCTACAATCTCCTCACATGTCCTCCTCTGGTAGTCTATAAAGAAAGGGCCAAGGAAGTAGTAGCCTTTAGAAGAATACAAAACTGACACTTCTCACTCCTAGAAGCAGCCTTCTGGTCCGAGCGCGGAACGTTCCAAGACACCATCCAAATGTGTAATTTTCATCACATTTGAGGTGTGTAACTTGTTCAAAGTATACATTGTCTTCCCTTCACCTGGAATGAGATAGGCCTTCCACAGATGACAGGATTATCAGAACTGGGCTGCACCTGAAGCTAGTTCCCAAGCACCGGGGGACAGCTATATGCCTCCTGGGATGGTTGGTGCAGCAGGTGTAGAAAGCAGGCCCTCAGACTGCTGTTCAAGGGTTTTAGGAGAGGGACTGGGATTGTTCCAGAAGAAGTCAAAACAGAATATTTGTGCCCTGGGTCTCGGAGCTGACTGGGAGCATGATGCACACACAGGGTCAGGGGGCTTCCTGTGTTTGTGAGAAGCAGCCCACAGATCATTTCATGCTAAGCATGTACTTCAGACCCACACACCTTGGCTCTCTCAGAGGAAGTAAGGGGTTTCATGTTTTCTTTGGGTTCTGTGTCAAATATCCCTGCGGCAAGACTCACACACATCTGGCGAGGTACTCCTCTGTTCTCTTCCTGTGTCCTCAGGAGACTCAGGGAGCAGCTCTCCTACCTGGAAACCTCAAGGCTAGAGCTTTAGAGGCACAGGCTCCTGCAGAAGAAGCACCAGGAAAGCCCTACATCTTCCTACAGCATCAGAAATTTCATCACATTTGAGATTAATAATCTGCCCAAAGTATACGCTTTCTTCCCTTCACTTGGAATAAGACAGGACTTCCATAGGAAATCCTTTTATTTTTCCTGGTATAAATTCATGCAAAAATGTGGGACGAGTCATTTCATACCAAAACAGCAGCAAAGAATAAAGTACCAATTGAAAGTGGCAATTCTGTCTGCTGTATTCTGCAAAAGGCCAGTAAAGACGAAGGCTCTTTTTTCTTTTTTCCAGTTGCAATAATTTATACTAGTTTTCTCCCTAATTGCCACTGGGAGCAGTACTTACTACACAATATAACTGTTGTAGTTGCCACTGATGCTCCTCTACTATGAGCTAGATAATCTCATATCCCAGGGGAAAGATGACAGAACTCTTAGCACCAAGCCTGCAATTTTCAAAGGTGTAAAAAAATTTTAATAGCCCTTTTCATTTGCCTATGTTGGCCTGAGATTTTTCCCTTCTGGTGAATTTCCTTTTGTAAATTTCAGCTTCCATAAGTGCTGGCAGGTGTCTCCTCAACAAAAACCTGGAAAAGCTTCCCCTTAGGAAAGAGAAAGGAGAGACATAGTTGCTGGGACTTGCTCTGGTTTCCCAAAGTGCCAACCCAGGATTTTTTAAAAAATATAAAACAAACATTTAAAAGAACATATGATAAAGTTGATTTAATTACCGCAACTGACTACATAAATCATATAGCCGTATGCATCAGAATCTGGAGTGAGCTCTTACAGATGACCAGGGACGCCTTCAGGATGGTGTGGCCTCAGCCTAAAACACCATACTGAGACCACGGCCCCCTGCTTCCCATGAACACTTACCATCATTCAAATCTCTTTGAGATCAATGTGATAATGGAAACTATACACTGCATCGCACTGAGCCTCAGCAGATCCTTCCAACTTTTCAAAGTGAAAAAGGACATGTTAAAGTTTTTAAAGAAGAGGTGGCTCTCACCAATTCCCACTGTCCGGTGCACATGTTCTGCTGAATATGTGCCAATCAGTATGTTCCCAGAGAGGAGGGAGACTGACAAGCCTTCTCCCCATCCCAAGTCCCTCTGGCTCCTGAGGCTTGGGGTCTGCTGGAGTGGTGAGGCTTGGTCAGGAGTGCTTACTTGAAGCTTTGCCAGAAGTGCTGAGAGCTGGGCATGAGGCCTGTTCATGACCCTGCAGGCTTTTCCTACCAAGAACACCCTTCCAAGGTGAACTCTACAATCCAGTCCTGGACAGAAGGGCATTTCCAGTTGGATTGTGACATCCCAGACTGCTATCATTAAAAAAAGAAGGAGGCTGAGGGAGGGGCAGAAACACTACCTGTTCTGTTCACTCAAGCCACCAGAGCAGAAGCCACTTCTTGCCCTTCAAGCTGGCGCCAAAGGGCAGGTATGTTCAGCAGACACAGCTGTTCATAAAATCCACCTCCAGGTTTGCTTTTGTGTTTTGGAAAACAGGTTGGTGCCACTTTAGTTCAGGGAGAAAACCTTCTTCCTTGACAACAATGGGTTGAATAGAGTTCCAATTTTCTCCACTTGCCACATGGCCATTTTCCCCAAGCCCGCCCTCCCCACCCTCCCCCTTCACACCAGATGTCTCTAAGACACGCTAGAACAGCGGATGCTTGGGGAGCCCATCTGGGTAAGGACCTTGTCAAGCCACTGCAAAGGTCCGTTCAGGTGCAGCTCAATCCAGCAGGGGGTGCTGGTCACTGTCTGTCTCCTGCAAGAAACAGGGAAAGGGGGAGAGTAGGAGACTTGAAAAATGTTCAGAAGGGCACACAAATCAGAACACCTTTTTCTGCTTTGATGACAGTCTTTCTCCCAAAGTCAGAGATACATCCTACCTTGTTAGACAATGCCCTAGAAGAGGTGCCAATAACTTGATGAAACTACCAAGCCAAACTCCTCTAAGGAGGGAGGGCTTGGAGTAAATCAGGTTCTCGAGGGGGAAGAAAGTGGACCTTAATGAGTTAAACACTTAAAAAGTCAATCCAGGGTACCCCAGAGGTGCACAATTACTGTGACAACCCCCCCCAGTGGAGGACCTCCAGCCTGAACAAAAGTCTCCCTGGCTCCCATCTGTACCAAACGGGTACCTGTAAGTTCCCCCATCTTCAGATCCAGCCCAGCAGGCTGCGATGACGTATGTCTGTCTGATTGAGGGGTGTTTTTTACAAAGTGCCGACAGAGTCCACATGCCTTCAGTTCCCAATGTGCTGATATAATTCCCATCTACGGCCTTATTTTGGAAAATCTTACAAGCAGAGCGAGCCATGGAACAATTACTGGAAAAAACCAAGGCACACCACACGTTTCTTTTCCCCAAAGCGCTTTGTCTAATTTCAGGCTAGTTGATGACGCAGCTTGCAGGCGGGCTCCCAAAGGCCTCCACTAAGCAGAGGCTATCTGCTGAGGCCGGAGTCACTGGTGCCAGCTGGAGGTGAGAGTCATGGGCCCTGGGCCTTGCTTTCGGCCACCTCACAGAGGGAAGAACTGAAACCTTAGTCTCCTTGGCCCAAGAGGCAGAAGGAGGGCAAGACTATTCTGGGAAGGGGCCGTACCCGCCACTAGGCTACCGGCTACTGTGCATGCTGCCAGGCAGCAGTGATGCAGGGGCCACACAGGACTGGGTGTGCTGGCAATATACCCTGCACGGTGATACACTGTCCCCAGGGAAAGCCTTCTGCCACCAAGGAGCTGCTTCCCAGCACTTGGAGCTGGAGGCTGCAATGCCACACCAGGTCCAGGTCTGCCATCCTGGGGCACCGCCCTCCCTGCTTGGCCTACTCTTTGTCTGAGTTGCAGGGAGCTTCTGAAATGGGCTCACTGTCTCAGCTCTGGGGTGTCTGCCTGATGGACCATATCTGAGCATATCCCTCTAGACCACAGTCCACAAATGGACTTCTCCTTGCTCTTTTCCATTGGGGTCCATCTTTAAATACTTCCCCTCCCCACTAAAAAGTATTAATTTTCTAACCTTTTGCTCTTATTCCCTAAATGATCTAAGCCAGGGCTAAAAGGTTGGCTAAAATGTCTCTCGGGCTGGACCTTTGGGCCTGGGCTAATTTCTTAAGGCCATCATAACATGGCCTCAAGTTCTCTTGAGGTCTGACCACTTTGATTGCTCAAGTGGTCAGTTCTGGATTCCAGAAAGACCCCAGAGACCCAGGTGCTACGTCTCCTGACACCATGGGGCAGACACGGAAGAACAGCAGCTGAAATACGGTAAATGGGAGAGGAGGACTTTACAGAGCGAAATCCTTTAATGAGAATCTGACTTTCCATAAGTCATGCTCATCTGGATTTCATTATAAACGGTGGCCCAGCGCCAACACTGAAATGGGTTTGGCCCGGGTGCAGAATGACTGCAAAACAAAATGAATTCCAAACATCTGGAAAAATGAAGAGAAGGGTAGAGTAACTTGCAAGGCGCTGGCTCCAGCTGACATGTGGGCACCTCAGCGTCTACCACAGGAGCTGGGGGTTGGCAGGGGTGGGGGACAGAAGGGAGGGTGCACAGCCCCTGCCTCTTAGGAAACCCCCATCCGTGTGTGAAAAGGAAAGAAGGGACTGGAGTCTCTAAACCCAAACCAGCACTGCCTGAGACTCAACCCAGCAGACTAAGTGGACTGAGTGTTGTAAGTGCCATGTGTCAACCAGTACCTAGAATTCTAAAAACCTAATAAAACTCTTTTCTGAGCAAGAAAACTTTTACTCCTTCATCTCTCCCCAAGTCTCCTCCTCCCCTCCCTGATTGTGTTTTAATATCCTAGCTCCTCAGGGTCACCAGAGAGGAGCTCCTCACTAGCTCCTCAGGGTTACCAGTGACCCTGAGTCAGAGACGGAGCCACGGAAAAGGGTGGGAACAGAGAGGTGAAGACTCAACTTCCTGAAGAGGGTCATTCTAAAACCATCTGCCCAAAATGAAGAAGAGGGGCACAGTTCTAGGTTCAGCTTTGTCACTCACGATGAGACTTTAGGCAAGTCCCTTTCCCCTCCCCAGACCTCAGTTCCCTCATCTGTACAGAGGGGAGGATGCCACGCTTCCTACCCAGGGACAGGTGAGGATGAAATGGGATGTATGTGTTCACTGTGCCTGAGAAACTGTTCCTACCCAGCGAGCACTATTCTGCTCTGCCTCATCTTCCAGGGCTGGGTCGGCCCCCTGCCGCCTGCCAGGCTCTGCCTCTCTCTGCCCCTGGACAAGCGGGCTGGCCTTGCTCATCCCTGAGGACCCACCCCCCACCCCGCAGTGCTGGATCCCGGTGCAGTGCAGAGTGCCACACTGACCTGTACTCTGCGCCCCAGCCTTTGACGAAGCTCATGCGGATGGTGCACATCCGGGTCAGCTGGTAGACGGCCTCAAAACCCTGGTTGACAGACTGGGCCAGGAGGGCGGCGAACTCCTGGTTGTTGAAGATCTTCAGGTTGCAACCTGCCAAACACACACAAATAGTGCCCCAGGGGTGGAAGAGTGCACAAGCTGGTGGCTCCTCTCCTTATCCTGGGCCCCCCAGGATGGCCTCATTACCAGGGCCCCAGTGGCACACTGCTGTGTGATGCACTCCGCGCTCAGAGAGCATGAGGGACGGGCAGACTCACACCCTGCATTTGAATCTTTGAATTTGCCACCACCCCACTGGGAAACAAGGCTGACCAACATTAGAGGGGAAATCAAGGCTGTCCTGTAAGCTCCAGCTTCCAGAGCTGTGGGAAGTCTGCAAAGCAGGCTTTTGTGAATAGGGAGATGGCGTGGAGAGGTGGGCCTCTGCCTGGGCAATAGGGCCAGGGACAGACAGGGAAGGGCCCTTAGCCACAGTGCCTATGCTGTGTGGGACTGGCTGACCACCTGGGAACAGGAATGCTGGCTGTCCCACAGCAGAGGGGGCCAGCAGAGATAAGCTTGCTATAAGGCCAGTGGGCCTGCCATTCCAACTGGCGGCTTGGCAGAGGGTTGGGGACATAGTTCACCCAGGCTGCTCTGACAAACCTGCCTTGTGCTAGGCTAGGAGGGCGTGAGAGATCTGCGCTACATTTTGGTCTCTGGGCACAAGGCTGGGTTGAGGTGACATTCATAGCAAAGTGAAGGTGTGTGTCTAATTGTCCAGACAGTAAAACTAAAGACAGGCACAAATAAAGTTTAAAATAAATCTCCTGTTTGAAGTCCTACTGCCTAAGTGCCAGGAATGTGTCAGCCAGAAAAATAAAGACAAAAGCACATGCCAGAAATAACCAAAGGTGAGCTAAGGTGACTCTCCTGAATGGGCCAGCACCGGGCCCCTAATCTTGCTGTGTGACTCTGAGTTGGTAACTTTCTCTTTGTGACCCTGTCTCCTCTGTAAAAGGAGGCACCTGCCTCAGGGGTCCTCACAGCTCTGACTTCCTGTGAGCTGACAAACACCAGGGCCAACTCAGCCCTCATGAAGAGGATGGGGGAAGGGAGGAAGCAGAATGCCAGGAATGCAACTGAGCTTCCTCTTCTCATTTTCTCCAAGGGCAAGTGTGGTGGAACAGGGTTGACACTGGGCAGGAGCCCCCAGCAGAGCCAAGAGGCAGAGAGAACAAGACTCTGGCGTCAGCTAGTCCTGGCCTCCATCCTGGCTCCACCACTTGCTACCTATGTGTCCGTAGGCATGTGGCTTAAACTCCCTGAGCTCTCCTCAATGTGTCTCCTACTTGCAGAGCCAGAATAACTGAAGAGGACAAGTGAGATCAAAGATACCAATGTACTCAGGAAAGGCAACCACAAGGTGCACTGGCAACATGGTGCACTGTTACCATTTCAGACACTCATTCTGAAGTCTTCCTTGTCTATGGCTCGCCCACCACTGTCATCTGCTACTCAGTGGGCAGGGAAGATACATGTGCACAGGCAGTGGCCTGACCCAGGCCACATTTTGCAGGCTGCATGCCTGAAGAAGTGAGCTCTGGTTGGGGCTTTCTGCCCAGCTTTCCTAAGTAAAGAGGCCTTAGATCAGATCAGCCTCCTGCCTGAAGTTGCTCTCCAGCAATGGTCCTGTCCAAACCACCCTCTGGGGTATAGCCTCTTGGGGGCGCAAGTGGAATTCATGAGCCCTGCTCTCACCCTCAACAATAAACCCTAAACTTTCTCCTGTCCTTCCATGGCCTGGAGCCACTGTGTTTTTTAAATGCTTGCCCTGGCTTGGCACCTGTACCTCAGTGGTTAGAGTGCTGGCCACATACACCAAGGCTGGCAGGTTCGTATCCAGTCTGGGCCTGCTACACAATAATGATGACTGCAACAAAAAAATAGCAGGGAACTGTGGTAGGCATCTGTAGTCCCAGCTACTTGGGAGGCTGAGGCAAGAGAATCACTTAAGTCCAAGAGTTTGAGGTTGCTGTGAGCTGTGATGCCATAGCACTCTACTGAGGGTGACATAGTGAGACTCTGTCTCAAAATAAATAAATAAATGCTTACCCTGACTGCCTTACACACGGCCTCCTCCAGCCACAGTGCTGCCTGGACATGCCGTGTCCACCATTGCCTTGGGGCCTTTGGACTATCCCCTCCATCTTCCTGTGCCTACCGATCCTGCAGGGCCTGAATGCCTTCTCCTCCATGAAGACTGACCTGATCTACCCTGATAGTTAAATGTGCTTTCTGCTCTGCTCACCCGGTGCTTGGCACCTCTCCCCCTGTATTAAAATCATCTGTCCCTGTTCTATATACTCCATAGGTCTATAAGGTCTCTGGGGACAGAGGAGGGCTCCATCCACTTCTCTATTTGCCCACCTGGCACTGTGCCCTGCATGCATGTACATCTGTGCAAGGAACGGGTAAAAGAAGGAAGCCACACTGCCTATCTGTGCATACAGGAGACAGGCAGCACCCGCATGTTAAAGGCAAATCCATCAGATGCTACATTTGCTTCCCGGAGGTTAGGGAAGCACAGTAAGATGTCTGCACGCAGAGAAGCCCAATCAGATCACCTCCAGGTTGGCACTGCAAACACCAGTGAAAGACAAGGTAAGAAAGATGATGTCTGCCTGGTGACTCAGGCATGTGCTCTGGGAAAGGACTTCAGGGCAAGGATGGGTGCGGCTTACCTGGTGGGATCTTGCAGACGGTGGCTGGGTGCCAGCCATAGCGCTGGTTGCAGTTAGGAGACTGGACAAAAATAGCGCTGTCGCTGAGGCATTCTGCGAAGACCTCCCCGCCAATGTAGTAGAGCCGTACGCCTCTCCCTAGAGAGATTCGGTTAGCTGGGCTCAGGGCACCCTTGCCCAAGCACAGTGGCCAAGGGCACTGTGGCAGGATGAGGCAGAGAGGCAGGGGAGGCTCCCAGTGACTGGTTCTCTGCCAGCTCCCTGGGCGAACAGGACCTAGAGCCCAAGCCTAAAACCCAAATAGGGGAAATCATGGGCAACGCTGGATTCTTAAGGCTAACGGAGGCAGATGATAAGAGAAAAGAGCACGGGATAAGTCTGTGGCAGTCTCTGCCTGACCAGCCATGGGCTTCTGTCAACTTACTCAACCTCTGACCCTCAGTTTCTATAAAACGGGGTGATGATGACACCTACCCTCACGGGGTTTCTGTGGGACAAAGAGTAAACGCCCCATGAGTGTCAGCTGCTACTGCCACCACCACTACTCTCTGTCTCTTCCCACTGTGAGATTCAAAGATTCTCTCAGTAAACCTGTGGGGCTCCTTCCGAGGCAACAGATACCCCAGGAGCCACGGCAGGGATGGCCCAGTGCTACCTCCTGTACCATTTTTCCTCCCTCAGTGTATTTTTCTAAAACATTCCACAGGTTTACCTCATTTACTTTTCTTTCATCTCTTAAATCCACTCCAGATGGACAGAAATTATTTTTAAATTGGCTCTGCAGCTCAAAGTTACGTAAACACTCTGACAATGAGCTCTGCTCAGCCAGGGATGGTCCCTCCTCCTGCCTGGGAAAGCCTCTGTTCCGTTGTTCGCCAGGCCGAGCCCCGAGGGCCAGGAAAAAGCTGGATTTTACAGGTCAAGTGGGATGGAAAAGAGCTGACCAGCCCGTGCACCACTTCATGTCCCCTTCTCTGTCCCCATTCCTACTATTATCCCACCCGCCAACCACTCCCTGTTTCCTCTGCTTTTGGTCCCACAGGACTTGGTGCCACAAGACATGCAGGTGCCAGGGACTCAAGTCCCAGGAGGGCAGAAATGAAGGTGGGAAGACCCAGACCAAAAATGTTTGTTTCATTTTGGTCATTTTAAAAGAATTATGGGGCTCAGTTGAGTATGCACACAGTTCCGATACTCAGGAGGCTGATGCCAGAGGATGGCTTCAGCCCAAGTTCAAGATCAGACAGGGCAACATAGTGAAACCCCCATCTCAAAAAAAATTGTACCAAATAAATAAGTAAAATATGTAAAAGTATAAAAATAATAAGTAAATGTTGTGTATGCCACCCAGAATTAGTATCTAGTATCTTTTTTAAAGAAAAAGAAACCAGGAAGGATGGGGGTTTGGCAGTGAGGGCCATTTTGTCATTGACTAGAGCCATTTCCTACCTCCCCAGGCATCAGGTCATTCCCTAGAAAATGAGTACACCATCCTGGATTGATGGTGTCCAAACTTTTCTTTTCTTACTATAGAATCAATTCTCTCTTCAAATGAAATCTTTCACGAGAACCACAGAAAATAAACAACCAGATACAGAGTGACTCTGGTTCATGTGGGACTGGACCCCTACTTTGCTGTTCTACCAGCTCCCAACCCCCTTGGCCAACCTCTTGGACTCTCAGACGCCAGGATGATGTCTGAATATGATAACTTTATAAGTGAACCATGTGACATGTAACACAGCTTCTTCCACCCTAAACTAACCCCATCTTTTACCTGTGATCTGGGAGCTAGAAGGCAGCATGTTAATTGTGGTGGTGAGTGGGTAGTGGGTATTTCTTATCTTTCTACCTTTTCTAAATTGTCTAGAATAGTCATATATGAAAACAACAGAAGATGATTGCCTACTTAGCAACCTGTCTGTACTTGAAGGGTATTTTTAGTATGAGAATCTGTATGTTGCCTTTCTCATAGACTTCCCTCTCTTGTCCCTTTGAGTAGGAAGGATCCAGAAATCTGAACTCCATTGTCTGGCCCTTACTCAGGGGGCCAGGCTAGAGGTATTGAGTCCCCACCCCATTCCTGCAGGAGGCACAGCACAGTTAAGGACTGGGATTGGGTTCCAAGCAGAGGCTGCACTGGGACTAGGTAGGAGCAGAAGGGAGGGGAGATGCCCACCCCTTACCGATATGCCTCCGAGTGAGCTCCACTGCTGCATTCCTGTTGACATTGGAGAGCAGGCCCAGGCAGAAGCGCTCTGAGTTAGAGGGGTCAGTGAAGCCGTCCACTGTCATAGATGGCTGCGACGCATGGAATGTCTCCCCGACACGCTGGTTCAGCTCGTAGTAGGAGATGGAGCACCAGAAGGCGGGCTCGCAGTAGGTGACAGGCTGCAGGTCTGCAGACAGGGTGGGCTACCAGGTCAGTGGGTCCTCCCAGGTCCCATGCTCCCCAATGCACGTCCCCTACACACTCTAGAAAACTGTTTCCCCACTTCTTAGTGGGTCTTAATAATCTCTGTTGTATAGAACTTTGCAATCCTGGATCCTTAGGAGTCTGGAGGAGCATTCCAGAAGCCCTGCCACTGCATGTATGTAAAGAGCCATTGAATTCATTTGTTTGTAGCACAAAGAGGCCCAGCCCCTCCTGGCCTTCACTGGACTTAGTCTTCAAGGTGGGGTAGGGCCAAACTTGGAGAGAGCCCCTGGGTGTTGCAGCCACACCCTACATGCTTCCCTCCCAGCCTCTCTACCGAGGCCCCCAGAGTGATCCACACTAACTCTGTCCCCAAAGTAAGTAGCCCACACTAATCTCTGTCCCCAAAGGGGCCTTCAGTTTTAGGCACTGCATGACCTTGGCAAACTCCAGCCTGTTGAGAGCAGCTCCCCGTAAGATGAAAGGCTGCGGCTGCCTCACGGGCTGCACGGTGCCCCGGGGTCTATGAAGCACATATACTAGGTCACATCTGCAAACTGACCCTAGGCCACATCTCTTATCACAGAAACTGTTTTCCACACTTCCCTGACACCAGTGCTGGGGTGGTTAACACACAGACTCAGCTAAAAGAAATTCTGACTTTGATCCAGCTCTCCTTCTGTAAGGTCTCAATCGGGGGCCACTCAAAGCCAAACTACCCTCCTATCAGGGACTGGTTCTTTCTCTTAGGAGAGTAAATAGTGGCTTCTCATCATGTGATCATAGCCTTTCACTTCTGCTTCCTAAGACACACTTACCTGCCTCTTGCCCAGCCATGCTGGGCCCACAACTGCCCTGGCGCCCTGCCCTCCCCCTGCATGGTGCCCTGCCTGCCTCTGAAGCATCTCTCAGGCTCATCCTCTCAGCCCTCTGCCAAGCCCTTAGAATCCCCATGCACATCAATGCCACAACCTCCTCACCCTGGCTGCCCAGTGCTGACCAAGCCCAGCATGCCTAGTTTGCTATCTACTTAAATCCCACCCCTTTGCTGAATAATAAGGGAGTCTTCTGCTCATTCTCACTCTTTCACCTCAAACCTTTATCCTGGGTTACTCTGGCTCCATCTTAAATACTCTTGGAGACATCTGGTAACTTACAGTGTATCTCTCTGTGAGCTGCTGTCTCTGAGTGTCCTGACGGTCCAATTGGACCATGAAGTCCCAGGGCCCAGGCTGACATCTACCCTCCTTCACTTTAGCCCTCAACATGGGGCTCTGATGAGAGGGGAACAAGAATGACTTGTTGTTCCCAAGTCTCAGCACTGGCCCAAGAACCCTGCTCCCTGAGTGCCAGGTAACTTCTAGGAGCAAGAACCCTCAGGGGCCTATGTTCACCATACTTTTGAAGGTATGTAAAGTTCAAGAGAGAAAAGTCAGAAGCTGTTCTGCCCACAGGGAAGGGCCTCAGTGCCTCCATCACCAAAGGACAGAGTGGGCCTAATCTCCTGGGAGGGCTAAAGTGCACGATTCCCTTCTAAGAGTGAAAAGGGGCTCGGCATCTGTAGCTCAGTGTTTAGGGTACTGGCCACATGCACTAGGGCTGGTGGGCTCAAATCTGGCCAGGGCTGGCTAAAAACAACAGTGACAACAATAACAAAACAAAACAAAAAATAGCTGGGTGTTGTGGCAGGTGCCTGTAGTCCCAGCTACTTGGGAGGCTGAGACAAGAAAATTATTTAAGCCCAAGAATTTAAGGTTGCTATGAGCTGTGACACCATGGCACTCTACTGAGGATGACACACTGAAACTCTGTCTCAAAAAAAAAACAAAAAAACACACAGTGAGAAGGATGCTGCTACCACAGAGGAGATGCAGACTGGTGACAACCCTGTGCCCCCAACTCAAAGTGTCGGCTAAAGAGTCAGGACACCCTAAGTCAGGCTTCCCAACCTTGGCATACTGATACTTTGGGCCAGAGCATTCTTTGGGGGAGGGAGGTCATATAGAATGTTAAGCAGCATCTTGGCCTCTACCCATGAAACGCCAGTGTCATGTTGCCAGATGTTAGCAGCATGGCCTGTACCCACCAGGTGCCAGTTGGGTACAACCACCTTGCCCTCTCAAGTTGAAGCAACAAAAAATGACTCCAAACATCACCAGATGTCTTCCGGGGGAGTGGGGAATTGCTGCTAATTGAAAACTATTGCTTCAGATGTATGACCAGGTCATGGAGTACTAGCTTTAAAGGTGTCCTCCAGACAGACTGGAGGGCAATCTCGGCTTAGGGCAGACTACCTGCAACCCAGCTAAAGTCTCTGAGCTCCCTCTTCCACGTCCCCCTCCTCAGCTGCTTGAGCAGGGAGTTCTCTTTATAGTCAGCACTGGCTGGACTGAGATAGCTCCCAGGAGTGCAGGGCCACACTACATGGTGTTAACAGCTACTACAACCCTGACTCCAAGAACTTGAGCACAGCCTGTGTCCTATCTCAACCTCCATCTCAAGAGAGGCAAAGCCCTCTTTAGAAAAAAGGCAAAAGCCTCGGTAAGTGCCATGGCTTCACAGCTCATGACAACCTCAAACTCTTGGGCTTAAACAATTTTCTTGCCTCAGCCTCCTAAGTAGCCCTTTTCCCAGGGTAAAGCAGGGAAAGTGAGGACGAAGATAGGGATCTAAGCTGCTTAATGGAGAAAGGAGAGTTGACGGGGGAGGAGGCCACTGTGGCCTATGCCCTGGCCCTGAGGTTGGGCTGAGCCATGTCAGCCACGTCCGGCTTTGGCTTTGCTCGATTCTTCAACATTCCACTGAGATAAGCTATATTCTAAACAATGTGGTCACTAAAATCTGAGCTATGCTACTTTTGGAAACTTAGGGAAAAAAAAACCCAATAAGAAATCCAAGTGCAATCCAAGCATTCAGAGTGGACAGGCAGAGTATCAGGGCTGCTGGTGCAGGCTCTGCTGACCTTGCAGTGTGACCCTTGCTGTATAATCTCCTTCTGTGGCCTCAGTTTCCTGTCTGTATAATGACTGCCATGCACCAGAAGACATCTCAAGCTGACCATCTATGCTGTGCTCTGGCATGGATCAGCCTGAAGAGGCAGCTTTAGCTGATCTGGACTGGCCCTGGCTTAACTCAGCAGCATGTAGGAAAATAGAGTCTTTACCCTGAAACCATAAAGCCCTGTCTAGCATTACCTGGGCTTAGTCCAGGCAGAAGAGAAAGAGAGAAGCTTCTAGGAACGATGACACAGAACACCATTCAAAAGTAAAGCCGGCAGACCACCCACTGTGTGGCATGGTACTGGGACCATGCTCTGGGGAAGTGAGGGCTTCAAAGGAATCTAAGAATCAAAGAAGGCCTTGGGGTCCTAGTCTAAGAGGCCCTCCCAAGCAGATCAGAGCCCTTATCCAAATACCGCTACTGCCACTCACAGACACGCACCAGACAGTGTTGTGGAAAACACTGCACACAAGGACCCTGACACGTCATTAGGACGATGCTAGTTTGAGGGAGCAAAGTGATCAGGCCAGTGGCAAAGTCTACAGGTTGCCACTTCAGAGAGTGCTGTTTGGATAAGCTGCTTTGCTTCTAGAAGTGGACTGAGCCAGAGCTCAGTGCCCCAGCCATGTACTTTCTATTCTCTGCAAACAACTAAGACCCAGCTCTGCCTTTCTCTGCCTTCCAGCTCCCTTCTTCCCATCACTCCTCAGCTGCTTCCTCAAGGCACTGTGGGACAAGAGCTGTAGACCCCAAAGTATGGTCACTACCTCTGAGTTCTGCCTTCCATGGCATGTTTTAAAAAAACTTGTTATGTGTGCTCTCACTTCTTTCCCACCGAAGGGCCTAGCCATGCCATGGTTAGTGTAAGAGAAATAAAAAGTCAGGCCCTTGAAAAAGAGAAACTTACAAATGGAGTAATTATGAAGCTACTGAAAGGGCACCCAACCTGGCTCTGAGTTTCCTAGCAGAAAAGGCAAAAAGGGAATATAATATACCACATGGCTCTGGCTGGTGGATGGGCAATGCTTACTGAACAAACGAAGTTCGTCTGGCACTGTATCTTAAAAGAAATCTCTCAGGGTAGGTGTCAAACCCTCCCCCACTCCAATCAATCAAGCCAGCCAGCCAGGCTTGATCTCAAGAGTTTACCAACAAATACAGAAGCAGTTTTATGTGAGAATCCTCTGGGAGATGACTCTGCAGGGGTAAGGTGACACGTTCTGATGGACAGCGGTTTTGCCTTTCCAGGTAGAGAACTCTGCACACCTCAAGTGGCAGACGATGGCTCATGCCCAAGGCCTTCCCTTCAAACAGCCTTGCTCCTGCACAGACTTCTGAGCCTGAGCTAATCTCTCTTCCCAGAGCAGAGGTACTGGAGACACAGGAACTTCCAGCTCCAGCCCTCTTGGGTTCCCCACCCTCACCAGTATGGGTGGTGTCAGTCAGACTTCTAGAGTGGCATGGGGTACTTAATCCATGGTTGGCCCCCTGCCAGCCTAACGCATTGGTTGGCTTCAGTTTTCAGCCCTGTTCCAAGCTGGCATAGCCCTTCTGTTTTGTTTAAGAAAAAGAAAACAGAATAAAACCCAGAGGGCAACACTTGGATTAAGGGATGCCTATTAAAAACATGTGCAAGAGATTCAAATCCGGTAAAGGAAAAGGTGAGGAGGCAAGAGGGGGAAATTAACTTTCTGCTATAAATCTAAAGCAGTACCTGGCAAAGGCTAGGAGCACTGATGCTGGAAAGCTAAAGGTCAAAACATAAATGAATTGGCTTTGTCTGGGTCCTTTCCACCTGCAGAAAGCAGCTCTGTCCCCATCTAGGAGATTCCATGCTCCAGTTCCCACATCCATCACGCTGCCACGTCTAGGTCCTGGCTGTTTCCTCTGCCTGGCCTGGCCTTCCCTCCTCATCCGCCTGGATCAATTTTTAAGGCCCAGCTCACATGGCTGTGAAACAGTCCCTCGCCGCCACCATGCATGAGTCTCAGCTACCTGTGCCCCTGAGTCTCCTGTACAAGAGTTTAGTACTCAGAGTGAGGAGGGCCAGCTGTGTCCCCCAGCATCTGGGATATTAATTCTAACCTTTTCCTCTGCGATTAAAACAACAAACCAAGCTACCCATAGAATCCCATGCCCTTTCAGCTTACAACCAGTTTGCTGCAACCAAAACAGTGGCAAAGTCTGTGCTGGACACTGAGGAGTGTGAGGGCACTGCCAACTGCTCACGTCCTGTCATCATGTCCCCTGCCTGTGATTTCACAAGCTATGAAGCATCAGAGCTGGAGGCAGCCTTGGAAAAGAGCCTTGCAGAGCAGCATGAAGACACTGGAACCAGGCTAGGCCTGTGCCAGGGACCCCTGTCCTCTCTCCAAAGCTGGTAGTCTTCTGGCTGCCCTGATACCCTACCTCTCCATCCTGGCAGGAGTGGAAGGCACATTCTGCCTGAAGCACTCTGGGAAACCATCACCTCCTTAAACTCCAGCTCAACTCTCCCCCAGGGCACTCCCTGGTGCCTCATTTTCCTCAGTCAAGGCCCCTCCCCTCCCTAAAGGCCTCAATTTAAAGCAGGAAACAACTTACTCACCGCAGGAGCCAGCTTGGTACCTTTTTCCTCTTTCTCACCTGCTGCCTCTTTCCCCTGCATTTGCCCTGATCCTTCTGACTTCAATAATTAGGAAATTCCCATGACTCACCAGCACGATGTATAATAGCAGGAACATCACCTGCTCATATCCCCTTCCCTGCAAACAAAGGTCCTGGGTCTCCGAGAACCTGCCTTAAGCAAGATGCTGAGCTGGGTCTCAATCATGCATTTGGGGTGTCTCCACGAGTCACTGCCCCTTACTAGAAGTGACTTTCCTACGGCAGGAGACTCAGCTTTCCTCAGACCTGTGCCCTGGGGCTAAGGCCTGGAGTGGGAGGAAATAAGAAAAGAAACCTGATGTCCTATGCTTTATTCCTCTTGGAGCAATAACTTCACAATAATCTCTTTTAAGAGAAATAAGCAGATGTCCTGAGATGTCCCCATCTTTTTCAAGGATAAGCTCACTGTGTGCCTATCTCCATCCTGTGGTTTGGGACCTACTGGCCATGAAAAGATCCAAAGGCTATTGTGGCTGGCTGCCCCCTCCAACTTTGCCCCTTCTATCCCCACAAACTGCTCTCCAAAGGCTGAACTCCTGCTGCCAAACTCAAAGTCTCTTCCTACATCACATTTTGCACCTTTGCTGAACCTGGCCACTGCTACTGTCTCTTAGGGCCTCCCTCCCCTCAGACTGCCACAGGTCTATCATCCCTGACCTTGGCTTTCTTCTTCTGAAGCTGGGGTCTTCCTCCCCTGGATTCATCTGCTGCCATTACTTTAGCCAAACCTCTACCGGTGTTTCTACAGTGAGTTTCTACAGTTACGGAACATCAGAGCTGGAGGCAGCCTTGGAAAAGAGCCTTGTGGAGCAGTATGGGGTTGGCCAGTGGGGCAGAAGACAGAAGTGCTGGGACAGTGATTAGCTCGGGAGGAATGTACCAAACAAGCCTCCTTTCTACAAGCTGCTTGGAAGTGTCACATGCAAATCTCCTGGGGGCTGCGGGAGGGGCCATAGTATGGGTTTTCCAAACTCATCCCATCACAAAACCTCTTCTCTCTGATCCCGCTATGGAGAAGGTGTCAGTATCAATGATTGCCAGGTCTGACCCTCCAACCCTGGTCCTGACTTTCCTGCTGCTTCCCGGGCATAGTTAACCACAGCATGGAGTAAGCCACCTATGGGGTCATCCATTCCACCTCCTGGGTGTTCCACCTTGGTTAAGAGACCTCCCTGTCATCCTAGTTAAAGCTGATGGTAAACCCTGCTAATTCAGGCCCACGAGACCCCCTGATGTGCACCTCCCTAAATGTGCTCTCCCAACCCTGCCACCATTTCTGAGCTGCCTCAGTGGATCTGTGTTTGGGGGGGGTTTTGTTTGTTTGTGTGCCTCAAATAATTTTCCCTAGGGTTTACATTCCACACTGTGGCCAAATCAATCTTTATAAAGTTATTGTCTAATGCTACACCCACTCAAAACCCACCACCAACTTTATTCTGTCGGCAAAAAGGCACTAAGCTTGGCATTCAGGGCTCTTTTTTTAGGGCCTCCGAATACCCCCATCCCTTCTGACGTGCCAACCCACCTTAGTGTGAGCTGTCCTCAGACGACATGCTGCCCTTCTACCTGCGCTGTCCTTCCCTGTCTCACAGCATCCTGAACTCGTCCTCCATGGGCCCATTCGCACACGCACCAGCTCGCCCACGGCTTCCCAGCTTATCCACACTTGCTCCTTGGCACATGTCCTTCCTCCTTCCTCTGTGCTTGCTCTCTTAGCACCTGGCACAATGCCTCACTGCTGGACATGGACATCTCTAGCCATCCCACGTGCCTGTGAGTGCCTGTGCTTTCTCCCCAGCTCAGGGCACCCAGCTTCAGTACTATTAGGAGCTTGGCAAATATTGACAGAGTGGATGAATAGATAGGAGACACCTGACCAGCCTGGATGCCTGTCCCCACTGGAATGGGGACACATCCCCATTCTGAACCCCCAGAGTGCTTCATCTGCACCTGTGTCTTGTTTTAGAACTATTTGTAGTCCTGCCTTATTGATCCACAGGCCCCAGTACCTTGATGGAAGGGTCTGTGATTTCTCTTAGAATTCTCCACGTGGAATGGCACACAGTGACAAGACTGGAAGTCTCTGGAGAATGGACGGGTGAGAAAGAGACAGGTAAGCAGGCAGGGCGCCTAGCCAGGGGCTAGAACCTACCATTTGTCTCTAGCTAAAAGTTTATAAATGCCCTGCTTGACCTTGTTCTTCTGAGTGAGTAGGGCGGGGACAGGTGGTCTAAATGGCCCAGCACAGCAGTAGTGTCAGGCTGCTGTGCATGCCCTGGCTAGGAAATGGCTGAGTTTAAAGCCAGCTTCTCCAACTACTAACTGCGTGATCTTGGACAAGTGAGTTAGACCAGTTTACTCCTTGGTCTCCTAATGTGTAGAATAAAAACGACAGTACTTCTGCTGTATCAAGTTATGAAGATTGGGTTAACATGTACAAAGCACTCTGAGTAACCGTACATAGTACATTCTCAAGAAACATTTGCCATCATCATCACCATCAAATCATGCCCTTCCGGATATGACAACAGGAGTCCACACGATCTTTTGGGTAAGGACGATAGAGCTGAATGGGTGAAGGGGTGTGTGCGCTTGCCAGGCAGAGAGGAAGCCAGGCCCCTCGTCAATGCTGGTGTCTCACCATGAATCTTAACCCTGACTCGTCAGCTGACTTGTCCCCGATTCAGACCTTCCCAGCAGAGGCGTAGCTAGATCAGTGCAAAGTAGCACCCTCTCTCTGTTGACCAGGCTCAGGATGATCCTTCCTTTGTAAGAAATGACTTAAGAATTCTCAACTCTCAGACAAGCAGCCTGAGGAAGGGGACGGTAGGAAGGGAGAAAGAACTGTGTCAGCATGGGACTCTACCTTGGGTCCCAGCTCAAGAATCATCACTGTCATCCTAGTCTCTGCAATCAAGAGGGCAAGTCCAGCAAACTACCACCTGGAACGACTTTTCCACCTGAACCAGTGGGTCTGCCCACAGCGGCTGCTTCCAAGCTGGCCTGTGACCGCTATGGTTTTAAAGACAAGCGTCTGCTCTAAAGTCTGTCAGAGAATAGTGCTGCCTTGGCCACATGGCATAAAACAGCTCAGAAAGAAATTTAAGCCAGTCAGTATCAAAAGCAGAAAGCCCAGAGTCAAGTTTCTAATCACAGCCTTTAAATTCTCAAGTGTTAACACAGCTTCTAGCCCTCAGAGTTTGTTTTTAATAACTTGGCCCTTTCATATCAGGAGTACGAGCATCTTTCTACCAAGCCCAACATGTCACGGTGATATTATTCTACAAAGATGTTAAAACAGATCACCCAAAGTCACATCTCACGCTGTCCACCTATCAGCCCATTTTAAAGGGTTTTCATGCATCCTCCAGTATTTCAAACGATGAGCTTCCTCACTTGATGACACCATCAGTCAAGGTTTGGAAACAAAGCTGGTCCAATCCACTTTAATTGACTAAGATTGGATGTTAACTATTTCTTTTCCTGAGCCACAAAATAAGCCTCAGCAAGAAAGCCCCCCTGCCAAAAAAAAAAAAAAAAAATCATATTCACATTGTCTAAAATGAGGAGACCAGAATATAAAAAGTTCCCCCTTAATAAAAACTAAATGGGTATTTTGTTTGTTTTGAGCCAGTCAGCAGGCTCTTTGACAAGGCCACAAGGAAGCCTACCCCAGGCTGGAGAACAGGAGGACATCCTAGGTTAGAAGAATGAAACCCGATAACTGAGGGATGCTGTGGAAACGATGGTCCAGCCACTCCAGAACATCGTGAAATAACACGAAATCCTTAATGAGACATCTAAACATGAAAACATGTTTACAAAATATTGTAAAGAGAAAAAAGGATGAGAAAACACTATATGCCTATAATCTCAGTGGCAAGGCACAAATATACATGCCTGATAAAGGGCTGTGATGAAACAAAGGCAGCTGTGCTAGGGTGGTGGGACTAGAGGCACATTGCCCCCACCCCCAGGTCCCCTGATTTCTTACGATGTTCCTGTTTTAATAAAAATTATATAACTGCAAGAGGAAATACTCAGGTATAATTTAAATAAATGTATTGGAAATAAGTCTATGAATGTCAGTGGCTGGAGTCTGCGTGGCTGCCCATGGCTTTGTACCAAACCACACACGTATGCTCAGCTGACCACAGACCTTCGTCTCTTGGGCATAAGGTTTGGGGGATTTTCATTCACTCACGTCTAACTGCCCCCCAGGGGAAATACAAACCCAGCACATGGCTGCCTTTCCTGTCACCACTGTTCTCAGGTTTCTCCGTGCTATGGTGACCTCAGCATCACTGTAACCAGAAACCTGATGATGGGCTGAGCTGAGCAAAGCCAATGAATGGTAGGGGTTGAGGGAGAGGGCCTTGCCTTCAAGGTCTCCTTCCCACACTGGCCACCAGCCAGGGCAGCAGGTAGAGCACCAGGTTCTAGTCATGGGGACAAAGAGATACTTACCCAAGTTATTGTGTGCTGGGGACATCGGATTTGGGGATAGGTTTGGAGAACCTGTGAGGTGAGACACAATTGTGAGACTTCATAAAGATTCTTGGCCTGGAGAATCAAATTACTGAATACTTACATCAAGGTGGGAGAGCTCAACACAGCAGAAGAAAACCCTGGACAGAGCCCCCGAGTTCTAGAAGGCCTAACCTGAAACCCTTGTCCCAAGTTCCCTCTCTGAGCCCCAGGTTCTTCACTTGTGAAGTGAAGGGATTGTGTGGATGATCTCAGCGGTCTCTTAAATGACATAGTTTTTAGAATCCTGACTAAGAGTCCCAATACAGATAGCTGAATTCTCAACTATAATAGGTGACAGGTTTTTCTTTAGTGGATACGATGTATCTGCCCTGTTAACTATGTCCCCAGGAATGTGAGAGGAGCAGGGAAGCCCCGTTCCCTAATGAGTGAAGACCTAGGGAGCTAAAGGCCAGTCCTGCCCCCAGCTGAGGCTTGAGGCCTCCCTGACATCACCTGTCACTCCTCTCAATCAGATCCTGTGGTGGCTCACGTGCCTGGAAAGATCGATTTCAGGAAACCTGCAAATCTGTCTCAGAAATCCTGCAACTCAGCAACCAAGCTGGCATCTTATGCAAGACATGATAGTGCCCATGGGAAAAAGTCCAAATCTACCCAGTTCTTGCACTATTATTTTCTCAACACCTCTCACCCCAGAAGAAAAAGAAAAAAAACTCACATGGCATCAGCCTTCAAAAACAACCAGTGGCTACCTTTCTGCAGAGCGGCATCCTGCCTGTCCCTCCTTTGTTCCTCTATGGGGGAGAGGGGGCACCTACCTCCACCCCCTGAAATCTACCAGTCCTGGGCTGGGTCCTGCACTGGGGCCTCCAGCATATGCTGCCTTGAGCTGTTTCCGGGGGTCTTTTATTTTGCCCCAACTCGCGGTAACCTCCTTGAGAACCAGGGACAAGCCATGGATTTCTTCTCCCCCATGGCACCTAATCCAGAGGGGGAGGTGGAAAGATCACGGGAAGAACAGAGTGTCTACATGCACTAGCATGTATTAGCTGCCTGACTTTAGCAAAGTCATTAATCTTTGACCATCTGCTGTGTGACATGAAAAACTTAGATGAGATCATGCAGACAGAAATGCTTACACTCTCACTGGTACCCAGTAGGCACCTGAGGAATGTTTGTTCCCCATTTTGTTAAGGCCTGAATTATGAAGACCTAGGAAGGTGGAGGGAGGGACCTTCCCACTGGTCTTCATGGGCATGTATGGCTGTGAGGAGAGACACGGGTTGGGGGTGGGGGTGGAGGACAAGGTGACCTTCTGGCCCTGAGACACTGCCTCACCTCAACTGGCAGGGACACCAGGCTCATGAGCAACTGAACTGGGATCCCAGTTAGGCAACTTGAGTGACAAGCAGAGAAAATGTAGATGAGCCCTACCCCATTCCCCCACCCAGTGCAGGGGCCTTAAGGCCTCAACTCTACACCTTGGATAAACACCAGCATTCATAGCAGGACCCTGCAGGCACATTTAATGAGAGAACAGGAAGAAAAGAGAAGGAACAGAGACAAGCAGGGGAGAAAGGAAGAGGAGGGAGAAGAAACAAGAGCTAAGAGTGTAAAAGCAGGGCCGTTCTTCCCACACACAAGCCCTCTGCTCTGGCCTGTTTTCCTCTGTAACAGTAATCCTTCTCCAAATACGGACAGCAGCAGAGTGAAGAGAGACAGCAAGTGAGGAGCACAGCAGCTGGGAGATGCTGCCTCGCTGGCCTGCTTCCCGTGCCAGCATTCCATAGCTGCGAGCCTTGCAGCAGTCACTTGGCGTCCAATACAGGAAGGTCTGCAACGCATTCCAGCCAGGTCCATGCTGCCAGCCACTCACCCGGGTGGGTGCGCTTCACTTCAGGGGGCGTGCTCAACCCCAACCCCCCCGGCTGCATTTCAGCAGCTACACTTATACAACGTAAATGCCAGTCTCTTTCAGCCACTGCACAATCTCTCCAGGGCTGTGTGCAAGGGCAGGTGGCTCTACTGTGTCTAGCGGCTGTGTGTGCGGGAGGCGTGCCTACCGTCGCCAGAGGGAACATCTGCTCGGCCCCCTCTCCTCCTCGCCCAACCACACACAACGCAGGACGTGTTCTATGTGGCAGCTGGGGCTCAATTCAAGGAGCTGCTGGTTAGGAGCCAATTTGGTCCCATAACAAGTGACTTGGGAAACATCTGGAGATGTAGCAGAAGACAACCAGGCCTAGCCCCTTGCGGCAGGAACACATTTGGTCACTACACAAAAAGAGTGGCTTCAGGAGTCTATCCTGGCCATTGGAAAAACCCTTACCTCCACTCACCTGCCTAGGAGATATGGAGCCCACCTGCCACCTGAATGCCAGAAATCTCATGGAGGCACAGGCCCTGCTTACAGCCGGCAGTGGCTCCCCAACAACCCCAGCTAAATGCCAGTGGTCCATCTGGCTTGAAGGTCCAGCACACTTGGCCCTCTTATCTCTCCCCCTTCTGGAGAGAGAATATGCTACTGCCACACTGAGGTCCCTGGACTATAGCCATCCAGTCCCTAGAATGCACCAGGCTCTCCTGCCCATGCTTCCGTGACTCCCTGGCACACCCTTTGCCCGCCCTGATGGCCTGGGTAACACCTGTACATCTCTAAGACTCAACTCAGGAAAAACAATGCAAGGTACTGATCCTCCCCAGATTGGGGGAGGGGCCCTGCTTTGTGGCTGATGCCATGCAGCATCTTCCACCTGAGCGTATAAGAGACGGCACAGGAACTGCTGTTGTCTTGTCCATCCCCCCTGTCATATGTGAGTAGCCCAGGCCTCCTTCTACACTTAACACCTGGTACACAGTGGTCTCCCTCCTATAATGAATGAGGTAACAGAAGGCAGGGAAGAAGGGGGTGAAGAGGTAAGTGCAGAAGGGCTGGAGAAGCCGGTTCAGCAGTTAAGAGTTAGAGCACACCCTGTGTGACTGACCTGCATCCATGCTATGGTTCATCTGGTGGTCACTGGTTTCGCCATCTTCACTCAGGTAGCCAGGGGGTGGGGTTTCTGGGAATCAGAAGGAAGGTGATCCATTAAAAAATCTCCTTGGCTCTGAGAAGCAAACACATCACACATTGACACCACCAGGCAGCACGGAAGTGTGGCCGTCAGCAGTGTGGCCGTCAGCTCTTGGATCCTGCTATGTTCATGCCTGTCAACCTCCAGCTCCCCCCTGGATTAAAAGTGCCTCCTTCATGCCAGACCGATTCCTGAGTCCAAAATGCCCACTCCTTGAATCACTGCCAGGCCAACTTCTCCCTGTCCTTCAAGGTCAGGGTTAAGCCCCACCCCTCTAGGGAGACTTCCAAACTTGCCTTAGCCCCACCCATCCCTGTCCCCTAGAGAGCTGTGGCCTCTATTCTACACCTTGGCCCTTACTGTCTTCTCCTGTGCAGACCCACTGTCATTATTATTTATTGTCTCTATAGGATGTGTCCTAGCTCCCCGGTCAGGTAGGCAGAAACCCATCTATTTCCCTGAAACTCTCCTATACTCTGACTTAGCCCACTGAGGTTCAGTACTTGAACAGAGAGTAGATGACCTACTCTTGAGAGACCAGGGTTACCTGCTAAGGATCTGAAAAGGCTGGAAATTGGGTATCTCCTTAATGCTCTGACCCCAGCACACATGCCTGTAGCCAACCACAGCACAGTAAATTAACCAAGGTGAAAGACACGTCTAAGTTAAGAGTAATGCAGCAAGATCCGCTGCCCTGGCAAGCAAATGTTGCAGAGACTAGCCTAAGTGATGCCAAGCACAGCTCCCTTGGACACCCGAGAGAGATGGTGATTCACACATTATTTGCATGTAAATGAGGGGCTTCTAAAAACATTTGCAGTTGTTGTCAGAGAGCTCCTTTCTCCCTGCAGCAAAAACTCAAAGTCAGCCTCAACTCCCATCCTGTAGGTAGCCAGACGCAGTTACAGGGCCAGTTCTCTGCACTCCCTGCAGCCCAGCCCTGCGCTCTTCCCCCCCCACCCGTCCCTGCAGCCCCCAGCCTGCCTGGATCCGGCCTGCATGCCAGCACCAGCCGCAAGGGCGGTGAGAGAAACACAGTGTTGCTATTTCCACTTCCAAAATAAATGACTACACCAAGGCCAGGGCGGAAGGGTCACGCCGCTCCTCCGTGCCAAGAAAAGCATCATTAGTGAGCAGGGAGTTGAGGCCATGGGTCCTCTCCCCACAGGGATGTGGTTCTCAGTCTGGGGTCCTCTGGCCAGTGCTGTGCACAAAGAGGGGGTGATGGGATGGTTGAGGGAGACAGAAAGCAAGAAACAGGACCGATGTCCCACCCTCTGGGCTGCCCATGTGCATACCTGGAATATTGCTCTGGGGCTCGATGCCCGCAGGGAAGTTAGTGTTTTCGGGGATGGAATGGCTGTAGTCGTCCAGTGGGGGGAACTCGGCCGGGATCTCTGTGTGGCGTGGCACCAACACAGGAGGTAGAACTGTCCAGAGGAGACAGAGCAGAGGGCTCAGTGTGGAAGCCAGGCTGGCACCAAAGCCCCTGCACCCCTGAGCGAGCCCAGCACAGTGCAGTCCCTCTGGGGGAGGGGTCAGGGCAGGCGGATGGCATACCTGGCGTCTCCACTCTCTGGTAGTGGTAGGGATTCACGCAGACCTCATCCTTCTTCATGTTGAAGGCAAACTCACACAGCTCCATGGCCCGCAGCTCATGGTGGCTGTGCAGGTCCGGCCACCGCCACAGGCGGCAGTAGATGACATGAGGGAGCCCCTTCCGATGGGACACCTGCAGCCGGCCATCCAGGGACCTGTGGGTCAAGGAGGGGCAGATGGAGAGGTGGGTTGGCGAGTTCACCGGCATTTAGTCAGGAAGCTCTTTCCCCACTCATTTCTCTCACATGCAGAAATCCCAGAGGTCTGCTAGTGCTGGAGGGATCCTGGATGTGGAAAACAGCGGCCTACTGTCAATCCTCGGTGGAGAGGCCCATGGAGAGCTCCCAAACCCTATAGGCAAAAGGACCTCTCCTTGAATCACAGAAAAGATCTACAAACCACCAGTCTGGACCCTGCTCTCAGGGCAGGGTAGAGAGAGGACTGCGCAGGACAACGAGAGTTCTTTAGGCACAGATGCAGATTTGAGGACCACAGTGATCGGAGGAAGGGTGACAAAGTACACAGGCTGTGATCACTCACCCAGTTCTTCCCACACACATCAGAAAACAGGAAAAATAAAACTCGCTCCTGTTTAGTTATTATTTGCGGTGGAGCAAAGGGGGAAAGAGGGAAATGATAGGGCATTTTTGATGGTGAAATCTTACATTCCAGACCTCTCAGAGTTCCTTTCAGTGTGCAGGCTGTTTGCAGGTTGACCCAGGTGTGACTGCCCCCTACTCTTTCCTGATTCTAGACTCAGAGCTGAGGCCTACCAGCTGTGCACAAGGCAAGACGGTAAAGAGCCTGGGACTCTACTCTAGGCTTTATCTTGCAATGTCTCCAGCCTGCTTACAAACAGCTGCTGCCCTGACCCTGTGCAGACCATGTCTTTTGTGGTGATCTGGCTGAGCAGCTGTAAGCTGGTGCTCCCACCTCCCAGCAGCAGTGGTCCAGGGAAGTACATTAAAAATGTAGAGTCTTGGCCAGGCCCAGTGGCTTATGACTATAATCCTAGCACTCTGGGAGGCCAAGGAGGGTGGACTGCCTGAGCTTATGACTTCAAGACCAGCCTGAGCCAGGGCCATAGTTAGACCTGTCTCTAAAAAAATAGCCAGGTGTTGTGGTAGGCACCTGTAGTCCCAGCTAGTTGGGAGGCTGAGGCAAGAGAATTGCTTAAGCCCAAGAATTTGAGGTTGCTGTGAGCTGTGATGCTACAGCACTCTACGGAGGGTGAAAAAGTGAGACTCTGTCTCAAAAAAAAAAAAAAAAAAAATTAGAGTCTCAGAGCCTACCCCAACCTACTAAATCAGAATCTTCCTCTTTATGAAATCCCCAGGGGATCTACACGGGACAGCTGAGGGGCTCAGGACCAAGAGAAGTATCATCATCTAAGAACAAAGGTGGGAGGCAGGATGCAAATGGGTGTGAGATTTCAGAGCGTGTCTGGAATCAAGACAGGTGAAGATGTTTCTTCTACAAGAAATCCCTTATTTGTCACATATTTTATGAGCACATATTATGTATGGCAAAAAGGATACAGGGGTGAAGAAAGAGACCTCACAGTGACAACAGACCAGCAGAGTGGTCCTTGCTCTCATTAAGGTTCCAGTCCAGTGGGCAAGACTGACATTATACAAATAATCACAGAAAGCTGTGGTTACACAAGATGAAAGTGCTCTGGAGTACAGGGAACCCCACGAGAGGGTAGGACCACGGGACCTCACTTTGCTGAAGGGCTGGACAAGGCCTCCTGAAGATCTATGGGATATAGAAGAACTAGGTAGGCCAAGGGGCACGGAGAAGGGTGTTTCCAGTAGTGGGAAGAGCACATGCAAAGGCCCTGCGCAGCATGGGAGGCCTGGTAAGGCAGGAGGAACCGAAAGAAGGCCAGAGGGATTGGAGAGGAGAGCATTAGAGTGCTGGAGGGCTGGGTACAAGATGAGGCAGGCAGGGCTGACTCTGTAGGGCCTTGGAGGTCATGAGAAAGGGGTCTATTATTTTTCTAAATGCAAGAAAGTAGCCTCTTAGATATTTAAATGGGCTGTCAATGTGGGTGAAAAAGACAGGCCCTAAGATAACTCTGGCTATGTGTGGCCAGCAGTCACAGGGCAGTGGGGATCGGGAGTGCAGAGGAGATGAGACTGATGCTTGTGCATCAGGAGGTTCCTATTAGGCGGCAGTATGGCTCTTCCTGCAAGGAGGCTCCTCCTATACCCCATTAGTCAGTGGCACAATCTTTCTATTAGCTGGAGAGAGCTAACAGAGATATTTGCAAGCTCTCACCTCTACCCCCTAAGTCCAAGGGCACCCATTTGTTTGCATAAACAGAATCTGTGGGCACTCTGAGGGAGGGGCTAACCAGATGTACCAAGAAAAAGAGAAACAGAGGGATCCAATCAGATTCTATAAGCAACTGGCCTGGGAATAGGGAGGACAGACAAAGGTCAGAGCTGGGCTTGGTCACAGGAACTGACCCAAAGCTGCTGACTAAGGGCATCTGGAAGGATGTAATTACCTCCCTCCCATGGGGCGCCATTCCAAGGAACCCCTGCAGCTGAAAAACAGTAATTACCAGGCAGAACAAGAGAGGACATCCTGGGACTCCTCCCTGAGGTACAGAAGGAGGATTGGCAGGTGCAGAGCCTGAGACCTGGGGTCAAGAAGCAGTTTTCCTCTCCCAGCTGGGAGATACTGGGCAAGTCCTAGGGTCTCTAGGGCACTCAGTTGCCCCATCCATAAAACGGGGACCTCAGGAAGCTTTGGTGTCTGTGTGAGCGCTCTGTGAGGGAATATTAATTATTCTACATTGTATCAGCCCCTCCCCAAACCTGGTCTGGACAAGTGAAGTGAGCTGTGAGCCTGAGAGAGAGGGACAGAGGGAGAGAGGGGGAGAGAGGGAGAGAGAGGGAGGGAAGGAGAGAGGGAGAGAGGGGGCAAGAGGGAGAGGAAGAGAGGGGGAAAGGTGGAGAGAGGTAGAAAAAGAGAGAGAGAAGGAGAGAAAGGGAGAGTGGGAAGTGGTGACAGAGGATTATTCAGCTGTTCTCCTTTTCTTGCAAAGCCACCGCATGCCCACAGATGAGGGAAGTGGCCACATTTGTGATTCAGTGTTGGACAGAAGCTCTAACAGAGGGCCAGGTGGACACAGGACAGGCTGAGGAGAAAGGCTGAGGCCAGTAGTGAGGGGAAAGCAGGGCTGGGGGATGGAAGGTGGTGGGCCTCTTGCTTAAAATATATATATATATATATATATATATATATCACATGAATTATTTTGACGATAAATTTTTTAAAAGCAGGGAGCTACAGTAATCAAGGCAATATGATAATGGCATCAGGATTGACGAACAGATCAATGAAACCTAATAAAGTCCCAAAATATGTAAATATATGCAGGGACAACTGATTTCAACAAAGGCTCAATGACAATTTAGTGTAAAAAGGACACTCTTTTCAACAAATGGTTGAACGACTGGATAACCATATGTAAGAAAAATGAACTTCAAATTGTGCACTGTGTCCTAATACAAAAATTAAGTGTTTTGGAATATCTAAGTTAAAACTATATAACTTTTACAAGAAAACATAAGAGAAAACTTCAGTAACCTTGGGATAGATAATGATTTCTCAGATAATACAGTAGGTTCACTCATACTCTGTAAAAAATAAAATGGATAAATCAGACTACATCAAAAGTTAAGCTTCTGGTCTTTGAAAGACACTGTTAAAAGAATAACAAGTCACAAACTGGCAGAAAATATTAGCAAAGCATAAATATGATAATAGACTGTTTCCAAACTATATAATGAACTCTGAACTCACTATTAACAGCCAGTCCGTGATTTGAATAGACACTACACAAAAAGATGTAAAGACGGCAAGCATGCACAGGAAAATACGTCTAACATCCTCATTAGGAAAATGCAAATTAAAACTACAAGGAGATAGGACTACATAATTATTAGAATGGTGAAAATTAAAAAGACTGTGCCACATATTGGCAAAGATGTAGGACAATTGGAATTCTCATACATGTACACTGCTGGGGTGAATATAAAATAGTACAACACATTTGGAAAAATCTGGAAATTGCTCTTTTAAATTTTTTATTTTTAAAGAGAGATAATAGTCATACATATTGATGGACCACATGTGATATTTTGATACAAGCATACAATGTTTAATGATCCAATCTGGGTAACTGGGATATCTATCCCCTAAACATTTGGAAGTTTCTTTAAAAGTTAAAAACATAACCCTACCATATGATTTACCCATTCCACTTCTAAGTATTTACCCAAGATGAATAAAAGCATATTTCAAAGACTCAAATATGAATGTAATAGCCTAAAACTGCAAAGTACCCCCATGCGTTATCAACAGATGAACGGATACGAAAGTAATGTAACTATAAAAAGAAATACTATTTAGCAATAGAAAAGGATGAGCTACTGATACATGCAACACTGTGAGTGAATCTAAAAATAACTACTCTGAATGAAAGACATGATTCTGTTTAAGTAAAATGACAGGGTAATTTAAAGTAAAAGTGCAAAATTATCTATAGTGACAGAATACATCAGTCATTGCCTGGGGAGGGAGGGAAGGAATATCATGAGACACGAGGAAACTTTTGGGAGATAACAATTAGTTTATGTCTGGATTGCAGTGGCATTGTTATGGGTATATAAATATGTCAGCATTTGTCATATTGTACATTTTAATATTAATCTGTATAATTTATTATTTGTAAATCATCCTATAATTTTTTTTTAAGGGTAAGGGCTTTGGCCTTGGATGAACCTGGATTTAAATGCTGACTGGGCACTTGCTAACTGTATAAATGTGACAAATCATTTGCTGCCTTTGTCTTAATATTTTTCATCTGAAATATAAGCCCCTTCCTTGGATTATCGGGAGGATTAAACAATATTCTGTTTGGAAAGCCCTTGGCACACAGTGAGAACACAATAAGTGGTAGAAATTATTGTCATCTAACTATGACTGCCCCATTACTGTGACAGTGCCTGGTAAAGTAAGGTACCGGGTAGGTACTCAAAGGCATTAGTCCCTTTCCCTGACTCAGCCAGCTGGGTGCAGAATCACCAGGGTCCCATTGAGGCCTCATATCTGCCTGCTGCTTAATTTTAACAAGGATTCTGTGCCCCTGACCTCAGACCAACCCCACCATAATGCATGTGGGTAACAGGACCCACCACATAATGGTCCCACCTCACTGAACCTCCCACCCCTGCCCCAGTACGTCTGAGAGGTGAAGCTCATGTCCCAGGATCACATAGCAGTCTGCACCATGGGACTGGCTCCCAGGCTTGGTCCTGACCCAAGGAGACAAGCTCACCCTCACTCTCCAGCTCACCAGCACACGACCACCAGTCTAGCTTGGCAGTATTTTCTAGATGTCACCTAGTCCATGGCTCTGCTTCTGGGCCATACAATTCCCAAACTCAGGACATGGAGGGCATCTCCTTCACTTCTTATGCATCAACAGCTACTCCCTTTGGCTCAGCCTGGGCTCCCCAGAGCCCTGGTGTCATTCCTTCTTTCTCCCTCTGTCCCACACAAATACACACCAATGCTTACCAAAATAGTAAGAGTGAACTGGGAGTTTCAGCTGCTGGATTTAATATAGCTGATGTGTCCAGAACACACCCTCCCAAGCCTTACAAGGCACTGGGCCCATTAAATAAATCTAATAAATAAGACTTAATTCTGAGCTGGTATTACCATAAACATACTCGGTTGCAGAAAGGGGTCTATTTATGGCCCACTCGTCTCCCTGACCCAGCCCTTCCTCCTAACCCAAGACCAGCAGCTGGAGCCAAGGGTCCAGCCCCAGGAACCCGCCTTTGGGCCTCCTCCCCATTTATGACTGATCTCTTCCCACACCCAGTGGCTTCCTGGTTAGAGACCCCCTAAAGTCTTTCTCCAGCAACTCCCTCAAGCTCTTTTTGACAGAAGGTTTTAGTCCTTAAATATATTCTTCACCAGCAGAACAATTTCCTTTGGCAGGAAATTAGGTTTCCTCCCACTGGTTTCAAGTGGGACCTGTAAAGTATCCCAAAATGGTGGTGGGAGCCACAGCCAAGGATGTGGACATGCCAGAGTCCAAAGCCGATGGTGAAGGTAGGGCCTGCCGGAGGGCTCCCTGGGGGAGAGGGCGGTACTGGAGCCCACCCCATGCCAAGTACTACTCCTGTCCTCATTACCAGTGATCCGCCACCCACAGCCATGTGACAGACAACGTGAGGTTTGGGGGGAAGGTTGGGAGCTGACCATGGAAGTTCCAGAAACACACCAAGATCTATTCAGCATGAACTATGAGCCAGGCACGCCACTGCTGTGTGTGGATAGAAAAGTGGCAGCCCCCTCCGCAGACCTTGCCCTTTCCTGCCTCAGAGAGCTCAAGGGCTTTGCCCAAGGTCACAAACTTGTAAAAGGCACAGCCAGGATTCCAACCCAGACCAGCACTAAAAAACGGGGGTGGGATGAGCAGTGCTTTTTCTGTTATTCCATGCCACTATCAGGAAAATTGACTCTTACCAACCATCTAATAATTATTGAACACCTACCATATGCCAGGCACTGGGCCAGTTACCTAGGCCAAAGAAGTGGAGAAAAACCAAATTTGTTAAAACTATCATGTTTCAATTGAAACCTATTTAATATACACACTTTCTCTAAGACTGAATTCTCTAGCCTCTTTCAGAGACAAGTTTCCTTTTTCGTCTTGCCCATAAAGTAGTAATAACAACAACAGTGCTAAGAATTACTACCCCTATGTGCCAGGTACTGTGCTGGCTACTTGGTGACAGTGATAGATTGAATTAGTCATCCCTTTCTGTACCCACACCCTTTGCTCTGCGGCTCTGCTGCTCCTCCTACCATGGGTGTAGTGTATGTTCTTGTGCCTTGACTTTGGGTTAGGCTACTTATTTGCATTGGTCAGCAGAATGTGAACAGAAGGGACAGAGTGCCAATGTGTGTTTCTGCCTGCCCTGCTGTACCCCTGCCACCACCATAGGATCCCCCCACGCAGCTGCTGCCCCACAGTCTGGGCCTAGAACTAAATACATATGGAACACAGCAAGGAACCAAGCCCAGGGGAATCACAGAAGCATGAGTAAGCATGAACAGTGGTTGTTTTAAGCTGCTGGGTTTGGGGAGTGGCTTGTTACACAGCATTAGCTGACCAATACACTGACTCCACCACTACTCTTCCCAATAAACTCACAAGTATCATTGTCTTTGTATACTAATTGAGAAATAAAGCACCTGGGGGGGCTACTCAACTTTCCTAAGGCCCCAGAATTAATATTAATACAAAGCAAAGCCAGACTGTATGACTCAGATTCTTTCTCCTCACTCTCAGCAGAACATACCCCTACTCCGTGAACTTGAATATGATACAAGGATGAGACTTAACCATTTCAGAAGGACTTCAGTTTAACTAGAGGCTTTCAGAGCCAATTTCTACAACATGTGAAAATACTCATCTAATGTTAATTTTTTGAAGTGGCCCAAGTAGCACCTTAACAACTCAAAAACCAACCCCCCACATCCATTTCACCACCACAGTTTATTTTATTCTTATCTTTACATTTTCCCCCTAATACCTGCTATGTTTTAGTTTACGAAAGAAGAGATGTTTCTGATCTTGGGGTGACCAATAAATGCCACGAAGTCACATTTGGATACATAATTCCCAGAACATATCCATTCCAGCTGATATGCCCACCTGCCCTGGCTGTTTGACACACTCCTCTCTCACCTCTTTCCCTTTAAAAACAACCAGGCTATCTTACTCACGTTTACTCGTGTACAGTCAGATCTTTTTAAATACTTTTTATTTAGGGGTATAGTTTTGCTCCATGGATCCAGTGCATAGTTGTAAAGTACAGGCAAATAGTACGTCTATTACCCAAACACTATATATACATTGTACCCATGGATTTTTCAGCCCTCATCCTCCTCCTAGCCTCCTTTCCTTCCATCTCCAATGTCTACCCTTGTACTCTCTGTGACCTTGTGTACACATTATTTAGCTCCCACTTAAAAGTGAGAATATGTATTTGACGTTATGTTTCTGAGTTATTACACTTAAGATAATGTTTCATCCAGTTTCATCCACATTGCTACGAAAGACATGATTTCTTTTTCTATATCTGAGTGGTATGTGTATAAAATCTTTGTACTCAAATTTTCTCGAGTTTTGTATAATATGTGAGTCTTATTTTTATTTTTCTCTGGTTTAAAAGAAAAGCAAGTCTTGAGGGACTTCAAGTTTGGGCTATGTGCTCATTTGTCAGGCCTTCCAGAAGGCAGAAAAAATTCTGCTAGCAACTTAAAAGGCCCCTAGCATAGGTTCCATTTGGCCTGTGAGCTATAAGCAGTTCGCCTTTAGATCTCTCTCTACTGTTCCTTAATATTTAAGTATTAGAACATGGATTTATTTCTTCCATGCAATGGACAGCCCCAGGACAACTATTTAATAGAGAAGCAAATATGAATACCCTGAAAACAGTGTCTGCCAAAGGGGAAATCTGGTTTGGGGGTTCACCCAGCATCCATAAACACTCAAATCCAAAGCATCCTTTGTTCTGGGCAGAAGTTCTCCCAGGAGTTACAGGCTGAGTCTCTTGGCTGTACATGACAAACCACAAAGGTCCAATGTTAAGAGAAAAAAAAAAAAAGTGACATCTTGCTATCTCTATGTCCACCTAAAAAGCTACTTTGGAGGACAGTGATAGCTGGAACGTGAGGAACCTTGAGAGCATCTAGCCCCAAACCCACATTTTGTGGTTGTGAAAACACTCTGATGCATTAAGCACCTTATTCAAGGTCACCCAGCAAATCACTGCAGCCAAGGAGCCCTCCTGATTGCTTTTTGCCTACAACCGGGCTGGCACTGTAGGCCTCACTGCAGAAAATGTCGGCAAAACATACATTGAGTCCACTTCCCCACCTTGGTGAGTCGAAAACAATGGAGTGATTTTTTATTGTTGTTGTACTGAATCGTTAAGTTGTCTGAAGTCTGAATGTTTCACTCTTTAGGATGACAATTTTCTTTTTAAAGGAACTGAACAACTGGTGACTCTGGGTGAATATAATTCTTTGTCCTATAATTGTAACTTCCTAAAGTCTGGAATTATACCTTCACAGCTGACTGCTTCCCTATACTGACCACCTCCTTAAGTGGACCAAATTTGCATAGACCATTCATGCACCACGAGCACTCAATGGAAATTTCTTCTGTTGACCACTTCAGTATGTTAACCAATTTGTTGCAGCCTCTTGGGTGGTCAACTTACAGAGTTTCTACTATATTAAGATAAAAAGTTACAAATGAAAAGAAATCAGGTCATATATAAAATATGCTATACCCAGACACTTTCAATGTTTTTTATTGTTATTTAAACTCCATTTCCAACATTAGCCTATTCTTGCCATCTAGTTCCCCAAAGGAGAAATCCACCAAGGTGATGTTTGTGGGTGGGCAGGTTCTGGATAATTGGGGTTTGGTCACATGGTCTATCACAGTGACCACGCGCTCTACCTCTATGTGAGTTTCCTAAGTGTTCTCATCAAGTTCTATCACTGTGCTAAGCACATTTTTTTAATGTTCCAGTTTATATTGGCCCATGAGAAGCTGAAAACAGGATTTCACAACCCTTGATACCACTCACTGAACCGCCTCCACCAAGAACAACTCAATTTCCATCTGAACTTGTAATGAACAATATTTGCTCTCCAGGCTTTGGTGGGCACCAGGCTGAAGCCTCCTGTGCCATTCTCTAGACCAGCAGATGGGCTTTTTGCTTCTCCCCATTATATGCAGCACTTTCCTTTCCACCTGCTAGTTCTCCAGAGCTGTTGGCTCAGGTCCATACCCAGTGCTCAAGCAGAAAAGACAGCCTGAGTAGGAATCCAAGAGGTTGCAGGAACCTCCAGGGCAGACCCCTAGAGAGGGAAGCTGAGAAACACCTGGCCTTGCCCTCTAGGGAGGGCTGGACCCCACTGGAAAGAAAGGAAGATCATCTGGACCTTGGGGCATCCCACCTCCCCAGAGCCCTGCGGATGCACACAGAATATATACTTTCTGGAAACAAAGAAGGCTGATTACTGGAGAAAACTTGGTTTAATTATAATCTTCTATAAAGCCCGTGGAAACCAAGAATTTTTTTTTTTTTTTGAGACAAAGTCTCACTCAGTTGCCCTGGGTAGAATGGCATGGCATCATAGTTCATAGCAGCCTCAAACGCTTGAGATCAAGAGATCCTCTTGCCTCACTCTCCCAAGTAGCTGGTGGTACAGGTACCCTCCATAAAACCTGGCTAGTTTTTCTATTTTTAGTAGAGATGGGGGTCTCACTCTTGCTCAGGCTAGTCTTGAACTCCCAAGCTCAAGCAATCCACCCACTTCGGTCTCCCAGAGTGCTAGATTACAGGAGTGAGACACTGTGTCTGGTCGAAACCAAGAACTTTTCACTCTGGGCCAGATAATTCTTTGTTAGGGGATAGTTGTCTTGTATATTAGAAGATGTTTACCTGGTCTCTGTCCACCAGATAACAGTAGCACCCCCAACCCTAATTGTGACAACTGAAAATGTCTCTAGACATTGCCAAATGTCCCATGAGGGGCAAATTCACTCCTTTTTCTCCCCTTGAAAAATCCTAAGTTAAGAAATGCTCTGGGTTGGCTTGGTGCCCATAGATCAGTGGTTAGGTTGCTGGCCACATACACCAGAGCTGGCAAGTTCAAACCCGGCCCGGGCCTGCAAAACAACAATGACTACAAAAAAAAAGCCAGGCATTGTGGCAGGCACCCATAGTCCCACCTATTAGGAGGCTGAGGCAGAAGAACTGCTTAAGCCCAAGACTTTGAGGTTGCTATGAGCTGTGATGCCACAGCACTACCAAGGGTGACACAGTGAGACTCTGTCTCAAAAAGAAAAAGAAAAGAAAAGAAAATGCTCTGAGATGGTCATAGGTGGAAGAAATCAAGGAATTTATACCTTAGAGCAGGTGTCTGCCTGGCACTTCTCATTCATTAACTCATCAGATATAGGGACCCTGCAGGCTGCACATCATTGCTCCCATTTTACAGATGAAAAATTCATACGATGTTGGGTGACTTGTCCAGAGTCACCCAAAACAGCAAGAAGCAGTTCCTAGCCTTGATCCTGGGTGTTACATTACAAACCCAGTTCTCTAAGATGACAAAAAACACTGTGTTTGAATCAGCAGAGATTCTCCTTTGGCTCTGACGATACAACCATCCTTGTCCCCTCTCTCTGTTTATGCAAAGAAAGTGATTAAATCTCGAAGGAGGAGGAGGCGGGTGTTTCATTTGAGACCCTTCTATTTAATAGGGTTGGTTTTCATAAACTTTTTTCCCTCCAAGCACCAGGTTGATAAGGATTGCATTTTCTGGAGTGTCAGCAGGATCACTGAACTTTCAAGTCACACACAGAAGATACTGCAAAGATCTGGATGGGTTTCTGGTTATTGGAAGAAAGGGAAAAGTTGCCAGGCTTCACAGAATGTTCCGGATGGCCATTTCACTCTGCTGGAAAACTCTAAGGGTTAACATTCCCCTGGAGTGGAATTAAGCCTGAAGACGGTTTATTTGTTTTTTAAGAGATCACTCACGGAATGTTCAGAATACTCACGGCCTTTTGCAAATTTCTGTGGGCTTAAGGCAAAAGCACACTTCACCCAGCTTTTATTACACCCCACCCCCAAAGCTGACCTCATACATCGTAGGGAGTTTGAAATGGTGTCACACATTCAGGTGTGTTTAGATATCCCTTTTCATTCTCCTGGGGTGATTGAGGCCTCCTGTTTGGCAGTGGGGCTGTTCATGTGGCCGACACACTTAGAGGCCCTCAGCTCCCAAACAGCTTTTGGGAATCAAATCGATAATCAATTTGCATTATCAATTTGGGGGACAGGAAAATAAAATGCCTGGCTGAAGCCCACAGGACAAAAAAAAGTCCTTCTTCCTGTGACATGATACTCCATCTGGGGAAACAAAAATATTCAGGGGAAAATATTTGCCAGCCTCAAAAGTCTGACACTGGAGGGAAAGGTAAAAAGAAGGGAAGACAGTACGAAGAAAGAGCTATTAGATTATTCTCTCGTCTCGACGCTCTTAAGAAAACAGGCTTAGAGGTGGCAAGGTGGAACTGAAATGCACATCACCTTCCACCAATCAGTGTCTTAAGACTGAGAAATACCTTTGTTCTCTTAAAAAAAAAAAAGGGCAGGACACGGAAAAGCCGCCTCCCCTGACAACTGTAATTTCTCATGTCTTATCTGCCAGCGAGCTTCATTATTAGCTCACTTCACAAAACAAACAATTCTTCTTACAGGACTCTTAGTCACTCTGTTTTTCACTTTCTTCCACAAAGCAGAAACCATTAAGGTCTGAGTATCCTCTCTCTGCCCTCTTTTCCCAGACCCCATTTCCCAGCCTCCCACCTCCTGCCAACAGGTCTGCATGAATCGGAGCACGGGTGAATCACTTCCCGTGGGCAGGCTGCACGCTTGGGGGTGGGATTTTCTTTTTTCTTTTTTTTTTTTTCCTGGAGAAGATTCTCACAGCCTTTTTGGGGTAGGACAAGTGGAACCAGGCGATGTGATGATAACTGGCTGCTTTGTTCTATCAAAGCAAATCTTAAAGTTTCCAAAGACTTAGGGAAAACGTCAGGCGGGCATTCGTGACTAGGGGAGTTGGGGGGGGGAGGTGAAGAGGGCAAAGAAGACGTTTTGTGTTAATTGCACAGTTTTGACTTCCTTCATTATGAGTCACTGGCCAGAGAGATAAAATAATGTCACAAGTGCTGTAGAACATGCAAAGGGTAAACAGGGCCACACAGTGACATTTCCATAGAGAGGCAAGTGCTTAGGGACAAATACTCATCCAACCTCCTACTTACAATTCCTACCAAATGTTACATACTATGGCTGGGAGAGGAATACTCCCCTCTCTCAGTCTAAGTACATTCACAACTTGTTCTCTATTTTAAAAGAAGCCCCGAAGCCTCCAGGGATTCTGAATCCTTTCAGGTCAGCCACTGTGGGAGGAAGAATGGAGGTTCTGGAGCTAAGGGAGGGGATGGAAATGACTACATTTCTTGAAAAAGTTTAAGGACCATGGAGTTAAAGAACTACCTTTGCATGCCGGAAATGCAGAGTCCTCAGGACACCAATCACTAACACTCCACAAACACTCTGCTTCTTTCTGGACCAAAGCTTTATAAGCTTACCTAAGCAGTTTCCATCTGACATGGTAACAAGAAATGGGTGTCCTGTATAAACAGGGCATCTGTATCCTGAGGACAGTTGAGTAGCCAATTAGTACTCCTTTCTGACTAAGGGTACAGACTTCCTATTATACCTAACAAAGGTTCTGGTTCATTGGGGGCAATTTCATCCAGAACAGCAAAGAACCCCTGTGGGCAAGAAGACAGGAATTCCAAATAAGCAAGAAGGGAGGATCCAAACAAGCAGGCAAAGCACTTAGAATGTCAGGGTTGCAATGACCCTTCTCCCTTAGGCTGGCCTCAACACCTCCATGACTCCTGGCTGAAGGCTGCACCCCTAAAGGAGCTACCATCAGAAACACAGGACCCAAACGAGGCTCCCTCCCACCACGTCCTAGATAGAACTGTCTCCCAAATATCAGTCCACCCAGTCAAGCTGGGATTTGCAGAGTAGCTACCCACCCACCACCTCATCCCTACTTCCGAGACAGCAGACTAATGGTATCCAGGCCTAAATCCCAGCATGGAAACTCAAAATGCTTTACTGCCCCTAGTAGCAGAGGTCACAGCCACAGGATCTGAGCATGGAATGCACTGAGCTGATGTGTGGGTGGGTGTGGAGCCCCCTTCAGCCCTCTGACAGGCCAAATTATCCTCTAGTTTAATTTTTTTTTTTTTTTTTGGAGACAGAATCTCATTCTGTTGCCCAGGCTAGAGTGTGGTGGTGTCATCATAGTTCACAGCAACCTCAAACTCCTGGGCTCAAGTGATCCTCCTGCTTCAGCCCCTCAAGTGGCTAGGACTACAGTCACCTGTCACAATGCCAGCTATTTTTTTCTATTTCTAATAGAGACGGTGTCTCATTTTTGCTCAAGTGGTCTGGAACTCCTAAGCTCAAGCAATCCCCCTGCCTCAGGCTCCCTGAGTGCTAGGATTACAGGTGTGAGCCACCACACCTGGCCTATCTATCCTCCAGTTTTAAACAGTATCCCACCATGTGGCTCTTTCTGCTCAGAATGAGCTCTCTTCATCCTCCCCCTCCTCAAAGACTTACAGCCCCCACTGTCCCACATTCTTCAACCTCACCGTCCTTTAGCACTAAGGGCCCAGTATATGACAAATCCCTTCCAGCAAAGCCAGGAGCTCCTGAACCCTGGAAGGAACACCTCAGAAAGGAGGCAACTATAATGGAATCAATAACTGATAAAGTGCACCAACACTAGCTAAACTTCATAGTGTCTATCATAAGATGTAGGAAACAAACAAGCAAAAACCTGAGGCTGCCCACCAGCCTAGTGAGCTCAATCAAAAAGGCAGAGGGATCCACCCATACATGGTACCGCCAGAGGCAGACTACCAGAAAGTTCTTCAAGCAATCAGATGGTCCTGAGAGGTGCAATTAAAAACAGCAGGGAAATGACAGCCACAAGTCCAGCTACGTAGGCTAAAGCAGCCAGTGGGGAAGTACAGAAGGCTAAAATGCACCACTTGCCATACCAGGAGGAGATAGTCTTGAGTGGTTAAGGCCGCAGGCAGACCCTAGATAGAGGGCTTTGTAATAAATCTGTTCAACAAATATTTAATAACTGGAGATTTTATCAGCAGTGGATTTGAGAGAAGAAAAAACCTGTAGACATCTGGGGCTACCCCAGGGAGTGAACCAGAGCCCTAGGCCATCTCATTAGGGGGCTGGGTTGTTTGTGGTCCTTGTTCTGGCTGTGTTTCCGAATGATGGGAAAGTCTCTAGGTATAAGTCATCTCATTTAAGAAAATATTGGGTTCAACTGATGTCTGATGTCACCTCACCTTCTAGCACCGGTAGCCTTTTACACACCTGTGAAATACACTAATTTGCAGGGAGAAGCAACATCAGGTTGTCTGTTACTACAACTGCCCTTAGGCACCAAGGGCCTGAAGAAAACAAACATGAATCATCATAGTGGCAGAGCAAATAAATAAGAATTCCTTTCTTCTCTACTACAAACAGCAACAGACAGAAAGTGTAAGAGAGAAAACTTTTGACTTTTTCCTAAGGTTGGAAGCAAAAACCAAAATTAAGCCTCTAGCCAAAACCCTAAATCCAGTAACACTATCAGGAGTGGTAGTCACAGCTATCACGTGATATAAAGGAACTCAATTGATATCAAACAACTTCCTAGGAGATGCTGTTGCTTTAAACTAGAGAGGTGAGGGAGACTGTAGAACTACTGACCTCAAAAATCAGAGGTCACGAAATGAAGGAGATGGGTCACAGACACGCTCACATCTGTGGCTGGCTCTGGTCTGGGAGGGCAGGCAGCTCAGGAGACAAAAATGACTTCTCAGGAACCACAGCCTTGGGAGCTGGGGTGGAGGGCATTTCACACCAACCCCCTTTCCCCTCATGAATTAGGAAACTGGGGCGTGGGGGGGGGCATATACCCAGTGAACTGCGGTGCTCTTTTTTTCAACTCCAGGAACCGAAGACTACGTCCCAAAATGGAAACCTCAGCTGTTATTGTAACTGAACAAAGAAACTAACATAACAAAGGACAGGGCTCCTATTAAGAGCAGGAAGAACAGAATGGTTTCTGTGAAGGGGCAACTGCCCTGGAATATCCCACCCTCCACACACCTGGCTGTCGGGCCTGTCTTTCAAGTAAACCAGGCTGTCAAGCCGGGGCCCATCTCCCAGCTCTGTAAACAGTTGTGGCTCTCTCTTCCCTCCTTGACTCCCAGGACACCCCACACTAACACAGCCTGGATTGTTTGCTAACAATGGAGGGGAACGTTAAACAAGCTGACAAGGGGAAGTGAATCACTGAATTCTCCATGGAAAGAGCTAAGAGCAGCAGGGGGGCTGGTGATCTTCCCAGGGGCTGCTCTCTTCTCAGGCCACCAAAGGCACCCTTCACACTCTGCCTGGCTGGGAGCAGCTTCACTGTCAGGTGTGATCTACTTCCAGAATCACCCCAGACACTTCCAGCATTGCCCTTGCTTGTTCCCTATACTATGGGGAAGAATGGAGAATACTGACCCAACTTTGTCAATACTCTGAGCCATGCGGTTGCTACCTATATATCTGTCTAACAAGGGTACAAGTGAACTTTTCTAGAACTAGAATGTGAATGTGTTGATACAATGATTAACCAAATGATATGAAAGTTATGTTAACCAGCTTGATGAAGAGGTTTCAAATTGTATATGAAACAGCACAATGTACCCCATGTTGGCATCAATGTACACAGAAACCAATTAATAAAAAAAAAAAAAATCCTATATCAATATTATATTTCACAAATGTCTCTCATTTGTGAAATGTAATAATTTGGTTGCCTAAAAAGGGGCGGGGGGTTCTGAGTCTTGATCAGAGAAAAATTCCTGCCTTCTAAAAATTTCTAATTATCAGTTTAGTGAGTAAATAATTAACTGTAATCTTGTTTTGTAAGAAGTGAATTTTAGGGAGTAATAAATTAGACAGAAAGAAAAATGACATTGTATAAGAAAAAAATATTGTGTAATAAATTTATCCTGAAACAGAATAGTTGTTTTAAAAGTGAGAGGCAGGTCAGAGCCAAGATGGCGGACTACAGCCAGCTTTTTACAGAAGCTCCCATCCAGAAGGAGGCTTAAAGTACAGAAATTTAGCAAGGGAGCTGATGGTTTGGAGCAGAGCCAAGAGAGAAGATTGAAGAGCACACTTCAACCTACCTGAGGAGAGCTGTGACCCAAAAAATACAACTAAAAGGTACAAAATCCACCACCAAGCAGACGGGAGTCCTTTCCCCCACAACAAAGGCTCACAGTTTACTCCATGCAAACAAGCGAGCAGAATTCAAACTTCCTCCCACTCTATCCCACGGGAGATACCCCCTAAAAACGGGATGTCCTACCCCTGCTGGCATGCCATGGCACAGTCCTGCCAGGCATAAAATTGTAAAACAGTATAAAACAGTATATATTCCCCACCTGCAACATTGAACTCCGAGGAGTCCCCACCCACCCACTCTGAGGTCTGGAGGTTTGTTACCTATGGAGTCCAGATTCCTGGGAGAAGTGGAGGGGGAAAGGGCTTGTGCTGCTCTGTGTTGACTGTGTCATAGGTGTGAGGAGAGAAGAGTTGGCTTGGAGGAAGCCAGTGCAGCAACAGTGGCATCCTGAGCTGTGAACTGATGCCATTCCAGCACTGTCTCTCTGGGCAACCAGAGGCTCTGGACAGCAGTCATAGGCAGAACACTGATAACTTTCATAAGTAAAGGGACTATTAGCACCATCACTCAAGATGATACAGCAGAGACAAAGGCAGTGGGCGGACAGAGGCTAGGAATTGACACCACAGTGTAAATTGCTATTTGTCTCCTGTCCAGAGCTGAATGCATCCTCTGACTTGCAAAGAAATCTAGCCGGAAAGAAGCCTAGTTTAAACATGCAAGGCCCCCCTGCTGAACTCAGATTTCTGGTTGATTTTGGCAGTCATAAACCCCAGGAGCAGTAGTCAACTGGAGTGCCTAGGGTCACAGACCTAGGAGATTACGAGTGACTGGGTGCAAGGTGGGGAAGGAGGTGTTAACCTTCCCAGACTAACCCATCTGCTGGGTGGGTCCATTTGCCTTCACACACCACTGGAGCAAATTATATCAGACCTGCGAGTGGACTCCATTTATCTAGATGCTGAAAACATTTGAAATTTTCCACGTGAAATGGGTGCTGACTGGGACAACTGATTTGGACCCTTTAAACTGGACAGATCACCCAGGGACTATTCAAAGGGATACCTGGGGTGTAAGGTTGAGGAAAGCTTTGATTTTCCTTGCCCAATTGTTGTTTATGGGGGGTGAGGAGATTTAATTACTGGTATTTCTCCATATCTGAGACTTAAACCAAGAGAATTTGAATCATTAGGGTAGGACAGAGAACAGCTGAAAATAGGACACAGCTGGCTCGTCACCTGTCGCTCAATCAGCTAAGGCGCCAGCCACGTACACCTAAGGTGGCGGGTTCAAATCCCCAGCCCGGGCCACCAAACAATGATGGCTGCAACCAAAAAAAAAAAAATGACTGGGCGTTGTGGCAGGTGCCTGTGGTCCCAGCTACTTGGGAGGCAGAAGCAGGAGACTCGCTTGAGCCCAGGAGTTGGAGGTTGCTATGAGCTATGATGCCATGGCACTCTACCCAGGGGGATAGCTTGAGGCTCCGTCTCAAAAAAAAAAAAAAAAAAAAGACTCTATGCATATGGGGTGGGAGTACCTGAAAGTAAAGTATCATATTTCTTAGAACCTAAGATTTACATAACACTTAGGTTAAGAAAATCTTGCCAACTGATTTTAGGACAAGTCTTGATTATGAACATTTTGAATATTAAGAAAATATAAAAACTGAATATTTTACAATCAACAAAATGTATTATTTATGGATACTTTACTGTTACAAGTTATTAGCTTGTAACTTTACAAGACTTCTTGCAAAAGCACCAATTATAGAGTTAATGCAACTTCTGAGGTTAATTACATTACAAAAATGATTGCTTAGCTTTTAATTGGAAGAGTTTTTCCCTGGAAAGTTCATAATTGCTGGGAACAGGTTCTCATTTTTCAAACTGAGTTTGTGACTAAATGTAAATTACCCTTACACTCTATTAATTCCTATTTAAAAAAGGAAAAGCATGCTATCCCCTAAGAAAGAAAATATAATTTAACTTCAAGTCATAATTACTACCATTAGAAAACCACTCAAGGCTGAGCTCACATCTATAATCTTAGCATTCTGGGAGGCCAACATGGGTGATCTCATGATCTTAGGAGTTCAAAACCAGTCTGAGCAAAGCAAGACCCAGTCTCTACTAAATTCAAAAAAAAAAAAAAAAAACTAGCTGGGCATTGTTGCAGTTGCCTATAGTCCCAGCTACTCAGGAGGCTGAGGCAAGAAGATGACTTGAGCCCAAGAGGTTGAGGTTGCTGTGAACTATGATGCCACCATAGTCACCCAATCCCAGGGTGATAGAATAAGACTGTTTCCCAAAAAAAAGAAAAACATTCAGAATCTGTTGTAGAAAGACTTTGATTTACATTTTTCTTTAGCATATTTCTCCAAGAAAACCAACCCTATGATACCTATGATATTTTCTTAAACATACATATAAGGGGCTTAATATAAACTGCCAACTAACCTTATCTTCATTTTGTAGTTTCACATCATATTTGTGAGGCAGAAATTTTGGAGGAGCCCATTTCCTTTCTCCTTTTTTTAATGAAGTAGGAAGTTTTCGTGGAGATCTACGTGCTCTGTCATCTAGTCAAATCAATAGAAAATTCATGAAAAACATAGTTCTTTTAATTCTAATCATTCATCAGTAACAATAATCTTACTGAACAGTTACTCTGCACCAAGCACCAGGTGAAGATTAATAATGTTTTTAACTTCACAGAGCTAAAGTTTATAGGGGGAGTCAACAAGTAAAAAAATTGTAATATGATATGATAAATAATGTAATACAGATTGGTAAGGAAAAATACTATGAGAATACAGAGAAGGAACTGCTAACTTAGTATAGAAGACAGGCAGGCAGGAAAGACCTAGAAAGAATATGAGTTGTTCAGATTGCAAGCAATGAAGTCTGGCTGAATCAAAAATAAGATTGAAATACTGGCCATTACTAAGGCTTTTAGAATGCAGTTCTCAATGGCTAAGGACATAACCATAAAAAAAAACTTCCCACTAAGTTTTCTATCTGCTACTCTGCTAGCACTCAGCCTATTGGTGACGTTTTATTAACCTTTTATTAGACTATTGTTTTACCTCCATTGCCTATGTGTGAGCGCTGTCCAAGTGGAAATACAAAGCAAGTAACTGTGATTGTCTAATAAATGTTATAGCAGACCAAAAAAAAAAAAAAAGATTAAAAAAGGTAAGCCAAAGCTAGGTTTATAAAGGGCCTGGTATACCACTTAACAAGATTGGAATTTGTCTTGTGAGTACTAAGAAACCACAGAAAAATTTTTGGTTTTTCTAACCAGATACACATTTTGGAAAGATCACTAATATAAAAATAAGAAAATTCTAGTGGTTAGAAATTAAAAAACGGGCTCAGCGCCCATAGCACAGTAGCGACAATGCCAGCCACATGCACTGAGGCTGGCGAGTTCGAACTCAGGTAAACAATAATGACAACTACAACAAAAAGTAGCTGTGCACTGTGGCAAGTACCTGTAGTCCTAGATACTCGGGAGGCTGGAGGCAAGAGAATTGCTTAAGCCCAAGAGTTTGAGGTTGCTGAGCTGTGATGCCATGGCACTCTACCAAGGGCGAGGGCGACATAGTTAAGACTCTGTCTCAAAAACAGGAAGGTGAAACTGAAGGTAAGAAAATCAGAAGCTATAATGTTAAACATCTAGATTCACATAACTAGAACTAAGAAGGAAAGAAACTCAAGAGGTATTTAGAAGATAGATTTGGTGACCAACTAGATGTGGGAATATTAAAGGTTTCCAAGTTTTCTGCCTTAGAAATTGAGCCAATGGTGGGCCAAGTTAAGAGGATGTGGAGAAAATAGCAGAGTTCTTATTTACTTGTCTTATGAGACAAAAAGTGTGAGATCAATTTACCTTCAGGTATGTTGAAATTCAGTTGCCCAGAAGATACACAAGTGAGCATTAGTTCTAGAGTTAAGAAGTCTGACCTAGGTTTAAGAATCATTAGTCTAGGGTGGCGCCTGTGGCTCAGTGAGTAGGTGCTGGCCCCATATACCAAGGCTGACCTGTTTGAACCCTGCTCCAGCCAAATTGCAACAGGAAAATAGCCAGGCGTTGTGGCAGGCGCCTGTAGTCCCAGCTACTCAGGAGCCTAAGCCCAGAAGCTGGAGGTTGCTGTGAGCTGTAACGCCTCGGCACTCTACCAAGGGTGATAAAAGTGAGATTCTGTCTCTTTAAAAAAAAAAAAAAAGAATCGTAAGTCTATATACAGGTCAAAGTGTAAACTGTGGGCATGGATGAGATACAAGACAATATATACTTCGAAAAACATAAAGAGGTGGTGCCCATAGCTCAGTGGGTAGGACGCCAGCCAGATACACTAAGGCTGGCGGGTTTGAACCCGACCCAGGCCTGTCAAACAACAAGGACAACTGCAACAACAACAAAAAATAGCCAGGTGCTAAGGTAGGTGCCTGTAGCCCCAACTACTTGGGAGGATGAGGCAAGAGAATCACTTAAGCCCAAGAGTTTGAGGATGCCGTGTGCTGTGAGGCCATGGTAATCTACCTACGGCAAGAGCCTGAGACTCTGTCTCCAAAAAAGAGGCTTGGCACCCGTAGCACAGAGATTATGGCGCCAGCCACATACACAGAAGTTGGCAGGTCTGAACCCAGCCTGAGCCAACTAAAACAACAATGACAACTGCAACAAAAAATAGCCGGACATCATTGCAGGCACCTATAGTCCCAGCTACTTGGGAGGCTGAGGCAAGAGAATCGCTTAAATCCAAGAGTTTGAGGTTGCTGTGAGCTGTGACACCACAGCACTCTACCAAAGGCAACATAGTATGACTGTCTCAAAAAAAAAGAAAAATATCGGCTCGGCGCCTGTGGCTCAAGTGGCTAAGGCGCCAGCCACAAACACCTAAGATGGCGGGTTTGAATCCAGCCTGGGCCCACCAAAACAACAATGACAGCTGCAAGCAAAAAATAGCCAGGTGTTGTGGCAGGTGCCTATGGTCCCAGCTACTTGGGAGGCTGAGGCAGGAGATTTGCTTGAGCCCAGGAGTTGGAGGTTGCTATGAGCTGTGATGTCACAGCACTCCACCCAGGGGGACAGCTTGAGGCTCTGTCTCAAAAAAAAAGAAAAATATAAAGAAAGCAAAGAATATAACTCTATGTAAAAAAAAAATCTAAGGAATGGGAGGGGAATAAAGGGGGTAAAGACACTTGAAGACAGCTGTTATCAAAATAAAAGATGAGACTGACCAATAGTGTTAAATGTAACAGAAAACTAAAATACAGACTAAGAACAAATCTCTGCATCTGGCAATTAGGAGGTTACCTATGACTTTATTTGAAATTGTTTCAGGATTAAAGTGGCAGACGTCAGACCACAACAGCATAAGAAATAAACTGAAAGTCAGAAAATGGAGATAACATTCTCAAGAATATTGGCTTGAATGAATAAGACAAAAAACAAGAGAACCAAGGGAGGATGATTTTCTCTTTAGAAAATGGGCCTTGGCTCGGTGCCTGTGGCTCAAGTGGCTAAGGCGCCAGCCACATACACCTAAGGTGGCGGGTTCGAATCCCCAGCCCGGCCCGCCAAACAACAATGATGGCTGCAACCAAAAAATGGCCGGGCGTTGTGGCGGGCGCCAATAGTCCCAGCTACTTGGGAGGCTGAGACAGGAGACTCGCTTGAGCTCAGGAGTTGGAGGTTGCTATGAGCTGTGATGCCACGGCACTCTACCCAGGGGGATAGCTTGAGGCTCTGTCTCCAACAAAAAAAAAAGAAAGAAAGAAAATGGGCCTTTGGGAAGGGTGAGGCAGTTCACACCTGTAATCCTAGCACTCTGGGAAGCCGAGGCAGATGTATCACCTAAGCTCAGAAGTTCCTGACCAGCCTGAGCAAGATCAAGACCCCAGCTCTATTAAAAATAGGAAAAACTAGCCGAGTGTTATGGCAGGTGCCTGTGTAGTCCCAGCTACTCAGGAAGCTGAGGCAAGAAAGTCATTTGAACTCAGGAGTTTATTAAGGTACAGTGAGCTATAACACCATGGCAACCTACCCAGGGCGAGATTCTGTTTCAAAAAAGAAGGAGGGAGGGATACTTTGTTTATAAGTTGAGAGAGTTGAAAACACTGTAGAGTAGAATAAAAGTTAACTTAAGTCCTTAAGAAGAGAACAGAACCAAAGCCCAAGTGCCTTGGCCTAAAGGAAAGACAGTCCCCTTCTAAGATGGAGGAAAAATAAAGAAATAGATGAGGGGTACAATAAAAGTTAACTTAAGTCTTTAAGAAGAGAACAGAACCAAAGCCCAAATGTCTTGGCCTAAAGGAAAGACAGTCCCCTTCTAAGATGGAGGAAGAATAAAGAAATAGATGAGGAGGTTAAGAACACAAAGCTGAAATGTTCCTGCCCAAAACATTTTTTTAAAACTGATAAAATAGAAAGTAAGGCCATCTGGTAAGAGACAAATTACAATATACATAATATTTTGTCCTATTTCTATGGAAATTTGAAGAAATTTCCCCAGAAAACATCTGGAATATGTCATTACTTTAATTCCTTATCTCACCTACTACCTGCCTATTTCCAAATACTAACAATATTACAACCCAAAACTTAAACTTAGGCATAGAACCCACTAAAAAGTCAAACCTTAAAACTTGTAGTTCCTAGCACATAATGCTTCCAGTATAAAACTAGTAATATATCAAGTGGTATTTCAATGATCTGATTCCAGAAAAAAAGGGTTAGATGACTATCATCAGCCAATTAACTGAAACATTCTAACCAAATTATTTCTCAACTTTAAGGCATTATAAAGTAATTCCCACATTACAACATTTCAGCAACAAGAGAAAAATCAGAAAATATAGACATTAGCATTCATAAAACAGTGGAAAAGAAAAGTGAAGGATCAATAATTGATGTGGGCCAGTTACAAAGATATCTCAAGGTTTTCTTCAGACTATATTAAGTCCCTCTAAAATCATCTGCGCATGACCAAAACATTTGGAGACACAAAATAGAATGGGAGAGGCCAGGTGCAATGGCTCATACCTATAATCCTAGCACTATGAGAGGCCAAGATGGGTGGATGACTTGAGCTCAGGAGTTGCAGACAAGCCTGAGCAAAAGTGAGACCCCATTCTGTACTAAAAATAGAAAACTAGTGGATGCCTGTAGCCCCAGCTACTCCGGAGGCTGAGGCAAGAAGATTGATGGAGCTCAGGAGTTTGGAGATTGCTATGAGCTATGATGCCATGGCACTCAACCCAGGGCAACAGAGCGAAACTCTTATGTCTCCAATAAAATTAAATAAAAAAAAAAAAAAAAAAAAGAATGGGAGAGAGACAACATAACGTTCTGAAGTCTAAACACTCCACTCAGTGCCCGTAACTCAGTTTGAACCCGGCCCGGACCAGCTAAAACAACAATGACAACTGCAACAACAACGAAAAACAGCTGGGCATTGTGGTGGACACCTGTAGTCCCAGCTCCTTGGAAGGCTGAGGCAAAGAGAATTGCTTAAGCCCAAGAGTTCGAGGTTCCTTGTGAGCTGTGATGCTAGGGCATTCTACCGGGGGCAATATAGTGAGACTATGTCTCAAAAATAAATAAATAACATAAAGTCTAAACCAGCAGTTCTCAACCTGTGGGTAGCAACCCCTTTGGGGGTCTCCTGCATATCAGATATTTACATTACGATTCATAACAGTAACAAAATTACAGTTATGAAGTAGCAACGAAAATAATTTTATGGTTGGGGGTCGCCACAAGATGAGGAACTATATTAAAGGGTTGCAGCACTAGGAAGGTTGAGAACCACTGGTCTAAACATTCTAAAGCATTCCAACCTAAAGTCTATAAAAGTTAAATAGTGAGGCAAAACATTATTTTAACCTCTAATAGTCATGAGAAGGGGAATCAATATACACCAAACACAGTACTCATATTTTTGGAGACAAATGGAATTTAGTCCAGTCAAATTCCTTGTTTACACAGACTTTCTGAAAAAATGGAGGTCTCATAGGCTAAAGTTTTCCCAGCAAAGTCTTAGTTCTTCAAATTTTTTTTTTTAATTTACACACATATATATATATTTATTTTTTTTTAGTTCTTCAAATTTTAAAACATTATTGTTAGAGTCTGCAAGTCCCTAAAAATTACTTTTAGACAACAGTGTTTAGATTACACAATATAGATACAAGGATGTACAGTTTACCCTTAAATTGCACAGGGGTTAGGGGCACCAATCCCTAGTCTAGTCAAAAATCCACATGTAACTTTCAGCTCCTCCAAAGCTTTACTAATGGCCTACTGTTGACTGGAAGCCTTAACTGATATCAAAAATATCAACTCACACATATTTTGTACGTTAAAGGTATTATATAGGGTGACCGTAAAGTTCGTGTGCAATTTTAAATTTTAAATTTTTAAACCCGAACTTTAGGGCCACCCTATATGTGTGCACTGCACGGCAGAATCTACTTCTGTTATCTTGACATTAGGCCAAACCTTCCTAAAATTGTCAAACTATCCACTGCTGGCATTAAATGTTCCAGTGTTAGGTCCTTCACCTTCTTTTTTGCCTTAAGGTATTGTATGACTGCTTCTCTTCAAATCTTATTAGTCTACAGGTACACCTTTTCTTATTGGAATCCTGCACCCACATAAAAACTGCATTTTCAATACAAGATAAGAGTATTTTGCAAAAGTACAAAATTTTCATGCCTGCTAGCGTGGCTGGGGCAACAACTTTGAAAATTTCCTTTTCTTCTTTTTACAATCATCCTTACACCGAACTCACTTATCTTGAAATGGGAAAACTGCACCAGCAGACCTCATTCTACAGTACATATCAAGTAATTCAACTTTTTCTTATATTTATTTACATGACCTTTCTCTGCTTCTTGGGAGCACTTCCAGAATCACTAGTGGCATTCTGTATGGGTCCCCTGAAGTTATTCAAGGTTTAAGGTACTGCACTAACCACAGTAAAAAGTATGCAAGAACTTAGATAAGCAATTTATTAGACAAATGAACTGCTTGCTCACTAGGAGGTAATTAGCATCACATGAAGTTTTAAGCAGATGCTGGCAATCCCTGAGCTCACTGAAATAGTATCAGAACGTTGCTATGAAATTATTACAGCAGTACAGTATATACTATAGTTTTATGCAGTTATTTAATACTGGACCTTTGCATTTGTTCACATCTCCCTACTGCAAATGGCACCATATGTAATCTGTTTTGATAGTTTAATGTTTTGTAATACATTTGCATATGTTTTATGCCAGTAAATAGTATTAACATACATTTTATGCATTCATGACATATATAACTCTTGATATTTCTAGGTCACACAGTTCATTTGCAAGTTTCTTCAAATTGTTTCAAATCTCTAAAAATTTTTCCAAAATATTTGTTGAAAAAAATTCATACATATTGCAAACCCATGCAGTTTAAACTTGTGCTGTTCAAGGGTCAACTAACTATATCTTAAAACCACCCCATTGGCTTGCAACATGAAGAGCAATAGGGATTAAAATAATTTGTCCCTCCTACCTTGATCATCCCCCCCAATGCACATACCTACGTATTTTCTACTTTTGATCATCCCCCCCAATGCACATACCTACGTATTTTCTACTTTAAGAAAAAAAGAAAACAAATTTTCTTTGCCATCTTGAGTACCTAGGAATGGACATTAGACTTCTAAGCCACTAGACAAAACGACTTCCAAATGATCTCAACTGTTTAGAAATACTTAAGTCCTGGTTCACTTTCTGGATATTGTTTTTCTGAATTTTAAATGCACAAAATTATGTCACTGAAAAAACTCAAGTACACATTACTTGCTAGAGAACACTAAGAGAACAGTGTATAATAAAAGAAATAGAGTCTCTTGAACACAAAAAAAGAAATAGGGTCTCATAACTCACTAAGGACAGCTAGCTAGCATCATACATACTAATACTCTCTCTCCTTCCTTCATCCTCTTTTACAATTGCCTCCTTCTTCTGATGGTCCTGAGCAATTTGACTGGAATTCTCTTTGTCACTCGATGGAGAATCACAGGCACCATCAGATTTTTTCTCAGTGGCCTCTTCATCTACTTTCTCCAAAGGATGAATCTTCACAATCTTCACCTTGAGCATTTTCTCCTTTCCAACCTGAAAAAGAAACATAAGAGAAAATCAGAGATAATAAAAGGAACTAGAAAACAAAGAAATGTCTGGAACATCTGACCCCAATACATACTCTTCCTTGCCTAACAAAAATTCACAGAAACTAAAACATCCAAGTACAGTGAATTTTTTCTAACTTTATTTCTCAGACTTCTAAATTGAAATGCTATCCTAAAAAATAAAATTATCTTAAGCTAGTTCATAATTCTATACCAAATAGCAATCATTGCACTGTCCTGAAATATGCATAAATACAATATGAAAATTACCATTTAAAAAACATACATATATGGATAGCCAAGTATTCTAGAAACATCTGTTGAAAAAACTATCCTTTGTGTCTTTCAAGGAACAGATCTGTTTATTTAACTTGTCAATCTTATAAAGGTATTCATAATATTCCCTTATTATCTTGCCAATATTTGTAAGGCTGTAGTGATGTATCACCTCTCTAATTCTTTATACTGGTTAATTCATGTCTTCTTTTTTCCTAAGAGTTTAGATGAGGCATATAGATTTTACTGATCTTGTCAATTACTAGCTTTTGATTTCACTGATTTTCCATGATGTTTTCCCATTTTCTACTTTATTTCTACAGTGATCTTTATCACTTCCTTTCCTCTGTTTACTCTGGGTTTAACTTGCTTTTCTTTTTCTGACTTCTGAAGATAGAAGCTAAGGTCAATGGTTTCAACCTTTTCTTTTTTTCTAACATAGTACTATGCATTTCTTCTAAGCACTGCTTTCAGCAGTATCCTGGAAATTCTAACATTATACTGTGCTTCCATTTTCATTTAGTTCAAAATACTATTACGTTCTAATTTTCCTTTCGATTTCTTCTTTAATCCATAAACAAGTTAAAGAGGCACGATTTAGTTTCCAGTTATTTGTAGACTTGCAGATATCTGCTATGAATTTCTAACTTAATTCTATTTTGGCCAGGTTATACATGTGGGGTGACTTGAATTTATTTATTGATTTTTTTTTTTTTTTTTTTTTTGAGACCGGGTCTCAAGCTGTTGCCCTGGGTAGAATGCCATGGTGTCATAGCTCACAGCAACCTCCAACTCTTGGGCTCAAGTGATCTTGCCTCAGTTTTTCTATTTTTAGTAGAGACGGGGTCTTCCTTTTGCTCAGGCTGGTCTCAAACTCATGAACTCAAGCAATCTACCTGCCTCAGCCTCCCAGAGTGCTAGGAGTACAGGCGTGAGCCACTGTGCCTGGCCAGACTTGAATCTTTTAAAAAATTTATTGATGAAACTGATGGCCGAGGCTGGGCACCGTGGCTAATGCCCATAATCCCAGAATTCTCAGAGGCAGAGGTGAGATGATCCCTTGAACTCAGAAGTTCAAAACTAGCCGAAGCAAGATGGAGACCCCATCTCTACTAAAAATAAAAAAATTACCTAGAGCATGGTGGCACAGGCCTGGAGCCCCAGCTACATGTAAGAGGCTGGAGGTAAGAGGATCATTTGAACCTAGGAGTTTGAGGTTGTAGTGAACTAGGCTGACACCACAGTACTCTAGTCTAGGGTCTAAAAAAAGAAAAAAAAAGAACTACTCGCCTTCTGGATGGTTTCCACTTGGTAAAAACACACTTGAAAGGAATATGCCTTCTGCTATTAAGAGAAATGTATTACAATGACAATCAGATCAAACTATTTGGCAGGCTTATTAAAGTTTTCTATATTCTTGCTGACTTTCTACTTTTTCTATCAGCTGAGAAGGAATGGTATTTGCTACATGCAACAACAGGGATACTTTTTTTTTTTTTGAGAAAGAGTCTCACTTTGTTGCCCTTGGTAGAGTGCTGTGGCGTCACAGGTCACAGCTCACAGCAACCTCAAACTCTTGGGTTTAAGGGATTCTCTTCCCTCAGCCTCCCAAGTAGCTAGGACTACAGGTGCCTGCCACAATGCCCGGCATTTTTTTTTTTTTTTTTTTTGGCTGTAGTTGTCATTGTTGCTTTTAGCTGCCCCAGGCCAGGTTCGAACCCGCCAGCCCCAGTGTATGTGGCAGGCATCCTAGCCACTGAGCTACAGGCTCCGAGCCAACAACAGGGATACATCTTAAAATAACTATGCTGAATTAAAGAAGCCAGACCAGGCTCGGCGCCTGTGGCTCAATGGGCTAAGGCGCCAGCCATGTACACCTAAGGTGGTGGGTTCGAATCCCCAGCCCAGGCCGACCAAACAACAATGATGGCTGCAACCAAAAAATGGCTGGGCGTTGTGGTGGGCGCCTGTGGTCCCAGCTACTTGGGAGGCGGAGGCAGGAGACTCGCTTGAGCTCAGGAGTTGGAGGCTGCTATGAGCTGTGATGCCATGGCACTCTACCCAGGGGGGTAGCTTGAGGCTCCGTCTCAAAAAAAAAAAAAAAGAAGCCAGACCAAAAAAGAATACACAATGACTCCATTTATACAAAACTCTAGAAAATGAAAACTAACCCATAGGGACAGAAAACAGATAAGCAGTAGGGGAGAAAAAAGGAATAAGAGGGAGGGATTACAAAAGACCATCAATACGCTTTTTGGATGTTAAAAAGTGTGTTCACTACCTTGATTATAGTAAGAGTTTCATGGGTGTATGTATCAAAATTTATCAAACTTTACATTGTTTTTTCGAGACAAGGTCTCATTCTTAACTCCTATGCTAGAAAGTAGCCTAATAATTCACTGCAACCCCAACATCATGTGCTCAAGCCATCTTCTCCCCTCAGCTTTCCAAGTAGCTGGCTAATTTTTAACATTTTTTGCTTTGTTGCTAAGGGTGGTCTCAAACTCCTGGCCTAACTTGGCTACCCAAAAATGCTACGATTATAGGCACAAACCACCTCATTTGGTCATTAACTGTCCATGGTTTACAATATGCCAATTATACTTCTATAAAGTTATTTTAAAATCATTTATAGATTCTCTATCTTGTATCCAAACTCCTCAATTCTGAAAAGCTAAAGTTTGCATCTTGCCAATGGTTTCATAGCTGAAAAGCAACAATGCTGACCTAGAAGCCATGTCTTCTGATTTATAGTTCTATGATATTTTTTTCACTGTAACACCTACCTAATGAGGCTGGTACATTGGCTCACGCCTAGAACCCCAGCACTCTGGAAGGCCAAGGCAGATGGATCGCTCAAGCTCAAGAGTTCTCAGGAGTTTGAGACTAGCCTAAGCAAGAGTGAGACCCATCTCCACTAAAGAAAGAAAAACCAGATGGGCGTTGTTGCAGGAGTCTATAGCCTAGCTTCTTAGGAGGTTGAGGCAAGATGGCTTGTGCCTGGGTCTTTGAGGTTGCCATGAGCTAGGCTGACAAAAGAGCAAGATTCTGTCTCATAGCCAGGCGTTGTGGCAGTCGCCTGTAGTCCCAGCTACTCAGGAGACTGAGGCAAGAGAATCGCCTAAACCCAAGAGTTGGAGGATGTTGTAAGCTGTGATGCTACAGCACTCTACTGTAGGCAATAAAGTGAGACTCTATCTCTTAAAAAAAAAAAAACAAAAAGAGAAAGAAAGAAAGAAAAGACTCTGTCTCAAAAACACCTAATGGACTGGTCTTATACTGACTTAAAAGTTTTAGACTGGCCATTCAAATCTCTGTGGATTTGAATGTACCACACTTTATAACCATTCTCGAAACCTCTTTATGCTTACCCTCCCCATTCAGCTAAATGCTATGTTCTCCTCACTATCAATATGTACCAAACCTACCCGTTAGTCTTTCCCTACCTCCTAAAGGTCATAAACATTCATTAAATCTCTGAGGGGTGGGGGTGTTTTAAAATGTTCATTAACCCTTTACAGTGTGCTCAGAAATGAACATGCCTAAACGTGTCTCGGTATAAAGGTTAAATGGTTCTTTTTTTTTTTGAGACGGAGCCTCAAGCTATCCCCCTGGGTAGAGTGCCATGGCATCACAGCTCATAGCAGCCTCCAACTCCTGGGCTCAAGCGAGTCTCCTGCCTCCGCCTCCCAAGTAGCTGGGACCACAGGCGCCCGC
>CAUYQV010039862.1:0-12192 GCA_963574575.1 Galagoides demidoff | reverse complement strand
ATAACTGAGAAAATGACATGAAGGCTGTGTTGATCAGTTTGATGGAAGTATTTCGGATTGCATGTGAAAACCCCACACTGTACCCCAGAAGTGCATTAATGTACATAGTTACCATTCAATAAAATTAAAAAAAAAAAAAGACATCTTAGAAAGGTTGTCCAAACCCCTTTTGGTGTTTACAGCTACTTTCTCAAATAATCCCTCCGCCTACTTTTAATTTCACAATCTGTAGCATTCTGCACATATCAATGGAAGTTTACATTAGAAGCTGTTCTGCTCAGGGAGGTAGTTCTATTGATTAGCCATCTAATGTCAGATTAGGTGTGACCGTGTGTGTGTGGTTTACTCCCCGGGTGTTACAGAAAGAAGTGTGCTAAATAGTGGTTTACCAAGTACCCGTGAGCCGCCCAGCATACCAGGCACACAGTTGTTAATTTGCCTGCTTTTATTTCTATCTCTGTTATAAATAGCCTTCCAGTCTTCTGGGATCAAGGTTTGGTTTTTGGCCACTTGCTAATTACCATTCGAATTATAATTTCACAAATTATAAACAGAAGAGTAGGTCTCCTCGGGGTCTGCAGCCCGTTTTATTTTTCCTCCATGAATAAATTAATTTATTTCTGCCAAGAGGGTGACATTACCCTTATACTGATTTTAGCTTCTTAGTATAAGTGAAGCTGGAAGGAGGCCTGTTTCCTCATTATGCCTTGATGCCCCCTGTTCAGAGACCGTGGCCGCGTTACACTCCACATTCCTGTGGCTGCTCTGCCTTGTTAAGGTTTCTGTGAAATGATTTCAAGAGCTGATTGCATTTCAGAGCATGTTTCAAATGGAAATATGAGTCCTCAAGGGAATTGGTGTTATCCTGGAGGTATTTTAGATGAGGGAAGAGGCAGCAGAGATACAAGTGAGGAGAAAGCACATAAGAGCACCCTCTCTGTGAAGAAAGGTGGGGGTCCAGGTGCCCGCGGGGAAGTCATAACACCTGATAGAGGTTTATTCTATGGGGATTCTACATAGTAACTCAAATGGCAGGGTTGCATTTTCAACTATTAGTCAGAATTTCTCAGTTTGCAAGCAACAACAGGAATCCCAACCCAAACTGGCTGGTGGTGTTTAAAAGATGGCACAAATGAGTGATGCCGGAGACAGCCCCCAGTGGGCCTCCATTCATGGCTCGGTCCACACCTTCAAGAACTGAGTTGCTGTCATTCATTGCCGGGATTTGCCTCTTAGGGGTTGGTTCTGTTTTGGGGCCTCACATAGTTACTCGGGGCCTGTCAGCAACTCAGAGATTAAAAAAAAAAAAAAAAGTATAGTCCTGGTCCCAGCATTTCCAGGAAATGGTCTGGACAAGATTGAATTAGGTTACCTGCCTGTCCTTGATCAGACTTGGTGCCCAGAGAAGGTGATGCTTCACCTCTAGAACTAAGGATGGGCCCCCCCCCCAGATCACCTTACACGAGAATGAGAGGACACCACAGGTGCCTAATGAATCTCCCTCTGTGGACGAGGCTTAATATACAGGCACTAAGTTGTGTTCACACTCCCAGGGCTCCATAAAACTGCAAAGCTCGATACCACCTGAAGTATAATTATTCTGGAAGAGGAAAATTTATCCGTTTTTTTTCCCGTCAGGCTCCCCAAAATAAGGATTAATGCTGGCTATCATTTTAACCTTTAATCATATAATACTAAGTAAAAAGTGAATCGTTTTCAAATATCCAAATATTTGGTATTAAACATGCAGATTGAATTTGGAGCTATTTTGAGGTTTATCTAGAAAAGTGCTGGGTAAACTTAGAATCTGATAAAAACTGTGCACTCTCTCTAGAAAAAAAGCGCATAGATACATACTTATGAAATATGATATATAATTTGCAAGTTTAGTAACCTCAGCCAAAAGCTCCAGTGTAGTCCAACCACTTACCCCAACCGTGACTCTCTTTGTAATACTCTGGCAGGCTTTGAAGTCTCCTGGGCAGGCCATTGATGTTGGCCTTCAAAGCCCTGAGCACACTGGTCACCCCAGGAGCTCCTTGGGGCTTCTCATTAAGTATTAGCCTTTGCTTCTTTTTCTTTGTCTTTAAATATGATTCCTCTCTCTCATGTCAGTTTCCTTAGCGTACTTTTGCTTTCCTTTTTTCCTGATGTGGATGAACGTCTCTTTCAGATAGTTTGTTGAAATTTCTGGTTGTGATTCCTGTTAAGGTGTTTTCTTTGTAGGGAGTGAGGTCAGATCAAAGCGCCCCATCCGACCTTTCTGGACCTGAGGAGCTGTCTTAGTACAGGCCGCGGTAACACACACCATAGGCCAGGTGGCTTAATCAACAGATGGTGATTTCTCAAGCTCTGGAGCAGGGGTCCTCAAACTTTTTAAACAGGGGGGGCCAGTTCACTGTCCCTCAGACCATTGGAGGGCCAGACTGTGGGTCCTGGGACTAGTCGGCTCCTAAGCAGGACAGGCAGTGGCGGCAAAAACACCCGGTGGGCTGGATAAATGTCCTAGGTAGGCTGCAGGTGGCCCGTGGGCCGTAGTTTGAGGATGCCTGCTCTGGAGGCTGCAAAGTGTGACATCGGTCAGGTCTGGGGGAGGTCCTCTTTCTGGTTGCAGACAGCTGTCTTCTGTCTGTGTTCTCACATGTAGGGACAAGGACATTCAGGTCTCCTCCTTTCCTTATAAGGGTCTTAACCCCATCTTGGGGAGCTCTACCCTCTCCAAATTTATATACCTCCCAAAGGCCCCACTTCCCAATTCCACTGCACTGGGGATAAGGGTTCCAAACAGGTTTGTTTCTGGTGGGGGTGGGGAAACACAAACATTTAGTCCATAGAAAGAACTTCGATTCCTCACTTACCTGTGAGCAGGTGCCAGCACTGTCTTTAGGCTACTCTTTAGGGCCACTTATACTGAGGCAGCGTCTGTCCTCTTGTAGCTTCTGTCCTTTTGTGTCAGTCCTCCATCTACGTACAAATGACACCAGGCCACAGATCAGAAGTAGGGGGCACATTCCCTCAGTCTAAGAGCTCTCCCAGCGGCTTCACCCCAGTGCTGAGCAGGCCCCCCCCACCTGAACCATTCCCGAGGCTTTCCCCACCCAGTGTTCTTTCTGCTGAAAACATCCAGCTTCTGATGAAGGATTAACAGTTCCCTCCCAGCTGTTGCATCTGCGGTTCCCTATTCTGCCTTCTCAAACCAACATTTCAGGAATGAGAGTTCAGTGTGAAGTTGGTCTCATAGTTTCTAGTAATCGTCTTGCAGGTTGGGCTGGTGGGCATGGGAGCTGTAATCTTACGGGGTCAGTACTCTGCATCAGCTTGACATGAAAAGGTTTCATTTTCTCCTAACGGGGGGATCAGACAGACTTCCCAGCATGCGTTCTTCCCTTTGAAGCCCCCATTTGCTCTGCAATCAGTAGATAAGTGACGGACCATGGGCACCAGCTGCCAGCGATAGTGCAGGCTTTTGCTCTTTGTTTCCCAGAAAGATTGTCTTTGTGCCACTGGCCTGGGCTTTTTTGAGTGTCTAAACTGTCGTGGTACTTAGCTGCACTGGCAGGGAAGCCACTGGCAGTCGTTTTTTCAATTGGCCCTCGTAATGGGGCGGGAGGGAGAGCTCAGAGGCAGCCGGTGCCAGAGTAGGACCGGGACATTCCTCTCTGTCTGTTGTAAACACAGGATTTTGGCTTTTGGACTGTAACGAACCTGCCCTAGGAATCCTTTGAGCACATAAGCGGGATTGACATGATGCAAACATCGCAGCCCCGGTGGCTTGTTAAGCCTTGTGTGGGAGCCAGCGCCTCCCAAATCACCTCCCTCTCTACCCACTGCAGGTGAAACACCACAGAGAGAGTGAGGGAGCTGGGGAGCTTACTCGGGAGGAGTGAGGAGGGGAGCTGATGCGGTGAGCTCACAGTGGACTCCACGGGAAATAGGGGAGGAGAAAAGCTAGAGCCACAGGGGGCAATTCTGCAGTGAACCATCCTCTAATCAGCCCAACGAGCGAGCTGAGTGCAAACAGAAACATTAACGCAGAACAGCTGACCGGGGAGAGGACCCCAGTGTGACCAGGGACTCTGTAGTCACCTTGCTCGGACAGGTGCAGCTTACGTGAGTGTGGTTGGAGTTTTACATCAAGGCAAATTATCGTTTTCTCTTGCCTACCTTCTACTTTTCCCACACATAAAGAATAAGACAGATTCTGATTTATAAAGAGCAGCCTCAAAGGTGGCCAAGCAAATGGACTTTCAGGGCGAGAGGAGCAGACAGGTCCATGCTGCCCGCCCTTCTTGTAAACCAGTTCCTCTTTCCCTGTTCCTAGCAGCCGAGTTGGTTCAGCCCACCCAGTTCCCAAGCTGTCCTGAGACTTGGCAAGCAAAGCAACAGTCTTCACCCTGTCCCTCCCCTGCTGCCTTTCCCTTCATTTTTTCTTTGTGTCTGTCATCTACAAACACTTACAAGCACCTAGTAGGTATCAGGAATTGTGTTTGGTGTCAGGGACCCAGAAGAGATGAACATGGTGAGTATGGTCACCACTGAGTGAAAGAGAGGCTCAAATACTGATAGAAATGCGTGTCTAACCTCAAAGGGAAGCTTCCATGAAGGGAAGGTATAAGATGCTCTGTGAGTGTCTGAAAAGGGGGCCCGCCCAAATTTGGGGATCCAGAGAATGCTTCTATGAGCATTTGATGTCAGGCTTGAAGCATAGTTGCTAGTCAGTGGGGGAGTGGGGAGGAATGTTTGGGGTGGATTCCCTGCATCTGTGAGGGTTCTAGGAGGAAGGAGCGATAGTCAAAGAACTGTGAAGACTATAAGACAAGGGAGATGACGGATAATTGGACTTGAGTCTGGAGAGATCATCGGCAGGGGGTAATCCATGCAGTGCCGTGTCAAGGATTTTGTTCTTATTCTGTTAACAGTAGGAAGCCATTGACGTGTTATAAGAAGTGGGAAAGGGGAAGTGGGTGCAGACGTGGCCTGATTAGGTTTGTATTTCACAAAGAATACTGTGCTGTACTGTGCAGAATGGAGGTAGGACGGTGGCTGCTGCAGTTGTCCAGGGGAGGTGATGGTGGCCTGGACCAGAGTGGGAGCAATAAATGTAAGGGCAGCGGATGGTTCCAACAGATATTCAGAATGTAAAATCGGCAGGATCTGGCGAGGGACTGGGCACAATGTGTGGCTGCAGGCGGAGCAAGGGGCAGGGTTAATGGAAAGGTCCAGAATGACTTCTACCTCCGTGGCTGGCAGACGGGTGATGTGTCACTCATTAAGAAAAGAAAATTAGAGGAGTAGAAGATGTTGAGAGGGTAAGGTCATGAGTTGTTACTGGACACGTTGTGTCTGAGAGAACTGTGCAATGTTTTTCTCCTCCATTGAGCTGGGTTTGAGATGAACTCACAGCACAGATGACAATTCTTGACTGAACCATAAGTGTTTACATCCTGTTGCATTTACACCCTGAATCCTTAGCACCTGCAACGACCATCTGAGAGGGGACATTCTAGACTTTGGTGTTAGCCAGACCTGAGTTCCAAGGTTGCCTATGACATGGACGATTTACTTTTATAAACCTTGGTTCTTCTCTCCTGAAAAATGGAAGACTCATTGAGATAGAGTATATGTTAGCCCCTGGGATGGGCTCAACTATGAAATAATGATTCCCAGGAGAAGAATTTGCATGCTTGGTGTTGGAGTAAGTTTGGGGTATTTTTATCAGTCTGCTTGCGTCGTGGATGCTAAGGAGAAACATGTCTGTGAGCTGTACTCAGTACAAAGGGGTTTGTGACTGTGCTGCTTAGGAAGGTTTCATGCTAGGATGTGGTAGAACCCACCCATCTGCTCACTTAGGACCTTCTCCAAGACAGATGAGAGTGTAATAGGGCCCTCCCTAGATTATTTTGCTTTGATTTATTTTTCTCTCTTCCAAAATTGCATTGCAAAAATATATACTTTGGTTTCTCCATTCACTTTACCTTCATTTTATTGTTTTAATTCCAACATTCATCCGTTCCAAACATTATTGACAGTGCGTCAATGATGCCACCTAGCACAATGCATGGTATTCTCAGTAGAAATCTGATGTCTTGCACCTACAAGGACTTTCTCTAAGGCCCTAATTGCTCACTTCTGAACAAGCAGTTAAGTCACCTTGTGAAGAGCAGCCCTATTTCCCCATTTGGTCTGACACTCACGTGAGTTACTGTACGAATGGAAGATCTTGAACCATGGCCAGATTCTGCTTGGAGGTTGGGATCCCTGAGCCTGGTCTCCTACCCAGCCAACTCCTGGGCTTCAGAGAGGTAGTAAGATTTCAAGGCTTCAAGGGATACAACAGGGATGGGTTTGAGGGAAATGATACTGTAGTCCCCTTGGAAGACTGGCTTTGGTCATTCATTATGAGGTCCAGACTAGCTTTTTGCTATAGGAAATTACTCCTAAGGCTTTATGAAGCTCTTGATATTGAATGTCAAACTCATCTATGGTCAAATCAATAAATGCTGCTGATACAACAGAAAACCCTATTCTTGCACAATTTAGTTTTGTTCTTTACTTATGTTGTTAGTCCTAAGATGGTTGATATGGGTGTAACTTTCCCATTTTTTTTTTTCTTTTGAGACAGTCTCACTTTGTCACCCTGGTAGAGTGCCTTGGAGTCATAGCTCACAGCACCCTAAAACTCCTGGGCTCAAGTAATCCTCTTGCCTCAGCCTCCCTGGTAGCTGGGACTACAGGCAACTGCCACAATGCTGGCTATTTTTAGAGACAGGGTCTGGCTCTTGCTTAGGCTGGTCCTAAACTCCTCAGCTCAGGCAATCCACCCACCTCGGCCTCCCAGCGTGCTGGGATTACAGGTGTGAGCCACTGTGCCCAGCCATCTTTCTCATTCTTACCAATAGGAAAGTACCAAATTATAAGTTGTAATCGAAATAATGTTAATTGGTATTTAGTGAAACAACATTCAACTCAATAAATCTTATCTTGCCACTAGTATATATAATATGTTAAGTCCATGTCCCAGTAAATTGCTGTGTGGTGTATAAAAATGCATTAATGTGCATGAAGCAAAAAAAAAAAAAGGTATTTTTTTTTTTTTTTTGAGATGGAGCCTCAAGCTATCGCCCTAGGTAGAGTGCCATGGCATCACAGCTCATAGCAACCTCCAACTCCTGGGCTCAAGCCAGTCTCCTGCCTCCGCCTCCCAAGTAGCTGGGACCACAGGCGCCCGCCACAACGCCCGGCCATGTTTTGGTTGCAGCCATCATTGTTGTTTGGCGGGCCCGGGCTGGAGATTCGAACCTGCCACCTTAGGTGTACGTGGCTGGCGCCTTAGCCGATTGAGCCACAGGCGCTGAGCCAAAAGATATGTTAATTGGATACCTCATAGCATTATCACGATTTCTCATGTACAAAAAATGCATAGTTTCTCAGTATTAGGCCCTGAGACTTTGTTCCCAAATCTTGATTTTGGAGAGTAGGGCACCCACAGGGAAACATGGTACAGGTAATTCAGATGATTTGCTGATCAGTTTCTTGACTCCCCTTTGGCCTTTTTCCACTAATGGTAGACAAAATGTGTCATTCCGTAGGAATTTTGTGTAATGCTTGCCATTCCCTGTCTCAAGGCAAACAGGAAATTTGATTCTTGTTTTGGGCCTCTTGTTAGAATTATTTTTCAACCATAATGGCTTTCTGAAATCAGACGTTGGCCCTTTTTAGTTTTTGTGATTTGTAGGGTGAAGAACGTGCTCCGGGTTTCCGCAAATGTGTCCCCACCGGCTGATTCCCTCACAGCACCCAGGTGCCAGCATATTTTCAAGTGAGGGTTTCACAGAAAGGAGGCTGCAAAACTTTGCTTTTTATACCAATTTACACGCCAGGTTCTACTAAATGCAAATGTGATGCACATGATTGGAGTGATATCATTTTATTAAAACTCTTTTCATAAGCTACCTTTAAAAGGCCTTCTGTTTCCATTATAGCTAGGTTATTGATGCTAAATAGTTCAGCAAATTGGGTTGGTGAAGTGCGTCTGCCATGCATTATTCATTAAGTATGTCTTTCACAAATCATAGCTGTCTGTTGCCTAATCCTGGCATCCCAGAAGTACCACTTCCTGGGGAGTCTGCTTCCTTTGTGAACCAAGAGATGGAGAGGCAGGCACATCGTCAGGGCAACACTTGGTTACACTGTTGTCTCCGAGACCGTGGTGTGATACGGGGAAAAGGTTTAATTAATGTTCTACAGTAATGTGTCTGTTTATAAAGAAATAATGTACTATAAAATTAGGCAACGTATAGTGAATGTACCTTCTAATGGCGAGCCTGGCATTTTAAGTGATCAGTAAATCACTTAAATATTAAGACTTTCTTGAACAAGGGTAATAAAAGGAGACATTTGGAAATGGTAGATACTGGTACATTACAATTATCCACTAAATAAAACATTTTTATTGTGATCACAGCCTTAATCACATTGTAGGAAGAGCCTGATCAGGAAACGTGAGAAATTAGTATATGAATTTTTTTCATCCCTGATGTGATTAACTTCTACATTAGAATGTAAGTCCCAAATATTTAAACCAGCATATGACTCTCCTCAGAGGACAGCTCTGCTTTAGTTTCCTGAGGCAGAGAGATTATTTGTAAAATCTCTAAAGCCGCTTCTTCCCATGGTTAAACCCTTCCTTATTTGGATCAAAGCACGTAGGCACCTGACTTTTCCCCAGTTCCCTACCTCTGGGGTGTCTTTTCAGCTCCAAGGGCATCACTCTTTATTCTCAGGCCTTTGCTGCTCCCCCAGTGGTGACGAGGCCTCTCCCGCTTCTGGCATCTATAGGCACCATCCGTCCTATTGGTCCCACTGGCCTGGCTCTTTGGTAGGTGATGTCTAGAAAAAAGAAATGGGAGGCTGACCAATAAGGCTTAATGTTGTCCAGTTGTCCCTTAGAGCTATTTGACACTACTTCTACAGCCAATCCTCCTTTGATCACAAAGGTCACACCCAAGCAAATAGAATGGTCTAGGGGACTGTACTGTTACCATCCAAATTGGGGGGGGGGCTTTCCCATCTAACGCCTCCATTCTGGCATCATACGATAGGATCATCAACATTCTCTACTTACAGTCTTTTAAACAACATGCTCCCAAACCATCATGTGTATCCCTACCCACTATTCAGAGAAAAACTTTTTAAAAAGAAAGTAAATAAGTGGTAACTTTACGTAGTTACCAGTAAAAGCAAACAAACAAAACCTTGGCCCTCCAGTCTTTGCAAATTAGGTATGATTAAGAGTATTCTGCAAAATGGAAATCGTTTGTATATGAAGTGGGAAGCTGACAGCAATACACTCCAAATGCTTTAGGAAGCATCCATTTATATTTAATCTTCTACTAGGCTAATACACGTAAGACAGAGCGTCTGCAGAGGGTTTTGTAAAACAAAATTGTAAATTCCAAGATGTTGTGCTTAATGGGTTGTGGTATCTGAATCCCAGATCTCTACTGATGAAAATTTGGCAGGTGGGGAAGTGAGATGAGGGTTTAATGAACAAAATCTAATCTAAGAGATGGAAATGCTGTTCCTCTTAAATACAGAGAAATTAATGGGCTGGAAAAGGCCCAGTTTCCACAGTGGCACAGAGTTATTTCCGTAAAGGAGCAGACTGGGGCCTGTTGGTTGGGGTGTGCACCTGTGCGCCAACTTCCAGGGCTGAGTGTGCCCTTGGGAATTATTACCTGAGTGTTTTGTCCTTCCCACGCCAGGCCGGGCCCCTCGGTTCAGTTCCTGTTGCTGTTCAACAGCCCTGTGAGGGCGGGGGTGAGGGTGGGGGGCGGGCAGCATTTGAATGGTTTGAAGGCAACTGGGTGTTGGTTTGTTTAGTTTGATAGATTGTCACGGAACCAGGAACTCCCTTCCCAAGTCCTTGAGAAATGAGGACATAACCACGGTGAAAAGATGAAGTTTCAAAGGTTTTAATCAATGGAAAAAGTTTCTCTTACAACCAGTTAATTTTCTGATCTAAATTCTGATCCAATTTCTCATCTAGTGTAAGTTAACAAAATCTCTGAGAACTATCTCTTGCTAGAATTTAGCTCTGAGCCAAAGCCAGTTGCTAAGGGCAACCAGGCCAGAGGCAGTTAATTAAGTAACCTCTGCCATTGTGCACAGAGAAAGCCCCTGAGAGGGCTGGCTGGGAAGTGGACAGGCGGTGTGGGAGCGCATTGTCTCTCTTGGGAGTGGTGACCAACAGACTTGCCTCAACCCATTCCTGCTCCCTTTCCTAAAAGGAAGTTAGTAGCATCTGTCTGGGAGTCAGTAAGGGAGAAGGATAAAGGGGCAGGGCAAGAACTCAAGAGGCTTAGGGGAAAAAACACTTAAAGGGAGTAAAATAAAGCCAGGAAGCCAAGAGATTCTGTTGGTTAATGCCTCGTAGGTGTGCCTGATTATGGGGGGCGTTGGGTAAGGGTGTGAAGCGTCTGAGAGATTAGGAGGCAATTCACGCTCCAGCAGTGAAGAGCACGCAGAATGTGGGATCCAGGAGGTCGGGGTTCCTGGAGAGTCACATGCAAGCCCCCAGTGAGCTAGTGACACAGACATAGGTTGTTTGCTGACTGCCCCATTTCAGGGGCCCGTTTAAACGGTGGGCACTTCTGCCTCCCTGTGCTAATTGTCACCAACACAACATCAGAAGGAGTGGAGGTGATGGTCAGCAGGTGGTGGAACAGGTGGTCTCCTGCTAATGTCCTCCCTACAAAAACAGCAAGTTCACAGCCATCCATGGACAAAAGTATACTAGCTTTGTGGGAGCCCTGGTGGCACCTGAGACCCAGGAGAGCCATTCTGAGAGGGCAGACCTGCATCCAGATGGCAGACCTGCTGACTGTGGTCCCGGATTCGTACCCAGGAAGAGCACTGTGGACACAAGTCCTGCTTGGTCTTGATCCTGCCTCCAGAACCATTGACCAACATACTTACGGGGAGTCATGACCATTTGTGCCTCTGGTGATAGGCCCATCACCCTATGGATTCTGAAATGGGCTAGAAATTTGGCTTTAGCTTCTCTCAGCTGTGGCCCGAAAGGAGTCCTACCCATCCATGGACCAAAGGCAGGTACATCAGTCTATCTGTTTGCAGGCAGACCAGTCAACACGAGACCCACTGCAGATCCTGAAATAGGCCTGCAACCCAGCTCTAGCCCCTGTCAGCTGTAGTCTGAGAGCAGTTCAGTTTGCCCGTGAACCTGGAGGGAGATTCTCAGGGCCCCCAGAGGCAAGGCCTGAAGACCTTGGGCTCAGCTGTAGACCTTGAAGCACCACTGTGATTCAGTTCCAGCTGCCCTGAGATACGGCATGGGGCCAGGACCTTCCAAGGGCCTATGCAGTGACGTAGCGGGAGCTCTCTGAAGGATACCTGGACACAGTCACACTCATCTGTACACCTGGTAACAGGCCTGCTGACTCCAGACCCCGAAGCAGACCCACAGCCCAGCAATCTATCAAGTGTTATAGGAGAGAGAAAAAGGCAGAAAGCTTACTTTAAAAATACTGGCTGAGGGTTCGGCGCCTGTAGCTCAGTGGCTAGGGTGCCAGCCACATACACTGGAGCTGGTGGGTTTGAACCCAGCCTGGGCCTGCCAAACAATGACAGCTACAACCAAAAAGTAGCTGGGCTGGCAGGTGCCTGTAGTCCCAGCTACTTGGGAGGCCGAGGCAAGAGAATCACTTAAGTCCAAGAGTTGGAGGTTGCTGTGAGCTGTGACACCATAGCACTCTACCAAGGGTGACATAAGGAGACTCTGTCTTAAAAAAAAAGGACTGGCTGAAAACTTTCCAAATCTTGAAAGGGATATGAACTTCCAGTTTCACGTGTTAGAATAAAAAAGGAATCTCGAAAGCCACAAGAGAAATGAGACTTGTCACATAATTCTGAGAAACATCTATCCAAATCTTTTTACCAGTTTTTAATTGGATTATGTTTCATTGCTGTTGAGTTATTTTGACTTCTTATATATTCTGATTATTAACGCTATGTACCATATAGGATGAATAATTTTTTTTTTTTTTTTTGAGACAGAGCCTCAAGCTATCCCCCTGGGTAGAGTGCCATGGCATCACAGCTCATAGCAACCTCCAACTCCTGGGCTCAAGCGAGTCTCCTGCCTCCACCTCCCAAGTAGCTGGGGCCACAGGC